>JBBMOC010000070.1:1526866-1708321 GCA_037975185.1 Centropyge bicolor
GAGCTAAAGACACACTGCACATTTTATACATTAAAAATGTCAAAATATGCAATTAGGACATTATTTAAAGAATGAGAACATCAGCATTAGTAGGAGATACTGAAAGACTAGCTCTGCCATTCAAATCAAACTCTAAGACGTTTTTCACAAGAATACATGAATTAATAAATGAGGCCTTTACCGCAATATCATGGATACATGCTGAAGCCAGTCAACCCAAAGTTGTAGCTGGTTCCCAACTAATTAACTCCACATAGTCAAAGATGTCGGATGCAACATCTCATTATTAATAATAATAAAAAAAGAAATCCAAAATGATAAATCCAACATTGAATATGATTGAGACCAGTCAAAGGTGTTCCTGACTTGTCAACCAATCAGAGGCTGTGTGTGGCAACTCTGATATTAAATGCATTGTACAATGGAATAATCTGAGATTGACCCCTGAAAGAATGAGCGGAATAGTGTAAATGTAATAAATAATGTGTACATTCTCCTTTTCCGTTTTGAATAGTATTGTAACTGCTGCTTCTAGAGTGTTGTTGGTTCTCCAGCTCTGCAGGGTGATATTTCCAAGGTTAAGCCATGCACTTGCACAAATGGTCACAATCTGGAGCCCTGATAAACCTGCAGGGTAAACAATAATCTGTGGAATTCATGCTATCTGTCTTTTTTTTTCTCTCTCGCTGTCTATTTGTTCCTTCCTTCTTTTTTTACTACATTAATAAATCCCAATGCCTAATGAATAATAAATAATGTAATGTTGATGTCCACGCTGAAATGAAGGTGAAAGTCCTCTACTGCTGTCGATGAAGTGGCCATTACAGCATAGTTGCCCAGACAGCCAGAGATCAAAGTGGATGCGTCTTTATCTGAGGTAACCCTGTGGCTACAGTGATAACAAAATGGCTAGGATGTCACGGATCTCAATAAGCAAACGGGCAGTCAGTGATCTGTTTAAATATTATGTTCAGAATATGAAAAAAAAACAAACAAACACCAAAATGCTGCAACAGCTTTGATTGTAAGGACCGAGTGGCAGCTTTCCTTTCACCCAGTCAGTTTCATGCTGACAACATGCTATATGAGGTTTGATTGGCGGATGTATCCCATCAGGGAGTTTCCTGTCAAAAATTCTCAAGCGTGCTATTAGCCCAGGGCAGAGGAATTGACACCTGTCTGTCACCATCTTCCTCACACTAACACATTAAAGATACTGGTAACACTACACCTGTGCAAGTAGGTAGGTGCTTCTGTCAGTGGGTGAAACATTATATTAACACTGTCATAGTATGTGTTTTATTCTCACTGGGGCCACACAGTCCATGGAAATGAAACTGACCAAATTAGAACTCTCCATATGTATGCAAATCTGTAGTCTACAGTTGTTGTTTTTTCAGATGTAGTGGGAGTGATCCTTGTCTGATGTAGCCAGTGTTGTTTTTGGCAGCCATCTTAGTTTTAGACTAAAATCCTTTTTTTTTTTAGTCACATTTTAGTCATTTCTATATGTGATAGTTTTAGTCCAATTTTAGACGACGAAAACTCAAAAATCTTTTTAGTCTAGTTTTTAGTCTAGTGTAGTCTAGAGCATAGATCATTTCGGCGTTTCCGACCACCAAGCCCCTTGGTTGACGCTGCCGCCGTGGTCCATCAATGAATCAGTAAATTAAATTGCGTGTCTGTATGTGTGACTAGTGACCAGTGTGCTGTGCAGAATGTGCGCTGCATGCCAGGTGGACAGATGAAAAAAGGGACGTCAGCGAAATAATTTCATCATCGTCATCGTTGACAAAAATAACATTGAATGTAGCAGAGTGTTACGTCAGGTTTGGATCATAGACTGTATAAAATATGGACGTAGTGTTTGTGACGTCACCCATAGGTTTCTGAAGAGCAAAAATGAAGCAAATCGTAGTGCGCAGCCATCGGTTACTCCAAATATGGACAAAGAGGTGGAGCGAGGGCGGAGCTGAGGCGGGTCCTATGGGCCGGCTGAATGAACGCTATTGGCTGAAAAAAGCCGCTTTATTCAAAATAATCAAACTAGCTACGGCTAACCAGCTAGGTTAAATGCTAAATATCGCTAGCCCGCTAACCCCACGACGATCTCTTTCCCAAACTCAGTGACTAGAATTAGCCGGGGTGGTGCCACTCAGATTGACAGCTATGAATTGTGCATAATGATGTATGCTGTATATTTTAAACGAACGCCTTATAAAAAAAATCGCCCCATAGAGCCATGTTTTGAACCAGGCTGTAAATATGTTTTTTTCTGTCGTAAAATGGGACATTTTAACATGGGGCTCAAATGTAATTGACTCCCTTCTGCGGCCTGCTCTAGCGGTTATTCGAGGCACTTCCGCATTGGCTTCATTTTTCAGCGCCAGAGGTTGCCGCTTGGTTTGGATCAGTAGTAGCCACACTTGTGTGCAGTTGGACTGCTAATGGAGAGAAATGCAATTTCATTAACTCTAATTAATCTTACAAAGTTCTTTCCTAAAGATTCTGAGATTCTGTCCACTTTACATTGGTTAAATCTGAAAATGCTGCTTATGGTGCTCTTTGTCTTTTTTTGACTGGCAAAGCAGTGTCTTGCAGACAGTGTCTGGTAGAGTCGGGCAAAACACAGCCTGGTTAGTCTGCTCATCCTCAGCTACTTCAACCTCCATTCCCTCCTGCACTACATCACCATCTATGCGTTAAGTTTAGCCTAAATTAGGGCTGCCTGTCACAATTTCCCAGAGCCCAACCAACATTCTAGAACCAAAACATTCAGTATACAATGAGATAAATCAAAGGAAAGCAGCAAAACTAGCTGAAGAGAAGACAGAAAGTGCTTGTTTTTGTGTGCATGTATCTGTATGTAATCATTTGTGTGTAAGTCAGTGTCACTGTGTTTATGCAAAGCACATATGATCTGTTTGTTTGTAGCTGTGTGTGTCTGTGTGTGTATGTGGGCTAATCTTAGCTTTAGTGGTGGCTTTAGCCAACAGTGACGATTAAAAGACATAAGTACATGAGGAGTGCTACTGGACAGAGGTCAGTAGTAACTACACTACAAGAGGTAGACTATACGATGATACTGTGCTTCAGTGTGCAAACAAAAACTCCACTGAAATACATTCGAATGAAATAAATCCAATACAAACACCATAACACAGAAAAACAAATTTTAGATTTGTTTGAAAAACAAATTTTAGATTTTTTTTTACGTTTACATTTTACAATTTAACTCAGATGCAGAAAATATATTGCATAACAACATAACATAACATGTGCACTCTTGCACTACTTTTGTCACCATTTAGGTGCTTTCTTGGATGGAATGTTTTATATGACTTGTATTAGAGATTCTGGTTTTAGAATCACATTTTTGTGTAATTCTGATCAGGTGGCATATTTTGTGTTAGCTTTTGCATGTTCTTGGTATGTAGCTCATTGTTTTAGCTGCCTATGTTGGTCAGTGTTATTGCTGAGCCATGTTAGGACATTTTAAACTGTAAAAATACAAAATAAAGGTGAGGTCTACATTTTCCTCATATGACATAGGCCTATACTTTGACATTGCCTGTTTGAGTGCGTGTTTGCAATGTGTAAAAAAGGAAGGGCAATTCATTCATTCATTCATTAAGCCCATAAACAACTGTGCAATCCTCTCCTGTCTGTGCAGTCTTAATGTGTTTTGTGACCAGTTATTTTGCAAGTATTTGTCAAACACTGAAGACAACTCTCGGCTGTCTACTCAGCAGGACACAACCTCCCAGCTGTGTGTGTGCATACACACAAATTCATAATGAGCATGTGTGTACCAGACTGCTACAGACAGATTGGCACATTTTCTCTATCATCTTGCCCTCATTGTTTTGCAGCGGAACCAAGTGCTTATAAAATGTGCACACATAGCAAATAGCAACTTGTTAATAAAAACAATTTCATTTGCATCAAAAATTAATGTAATGAAGTAGCTCATTGTTTGGCCGACAGCCAGATCTCATGGAAAGCTCTGGACACCTGACTAGAATTAGCTCCACCACCTGCTTATCTCTATGAACCACTAGTAGTGGTAGTGGATGGAAACACATTAATTTGCATTTTTTTGCTCATTTTCTGGAAATTTGTTTAAAATTGACACCACATTTCAGTAGCTAATAGACTTTCCTGGTGAAATAATGGTTAAATAAATTGAACTTAGTAAATTGGTAAATTTAAAAAAAGAGAGTGATTCAATTCCAATGAGCACTGAGATACAAGCAGCAACATTTAGGAGACAAAAGAAAAGAAAAAAAAGAGAGATTTGAATGTTTTATACTGTTGAAAGACACACAAATTCAGTCCATACGCCTGACCATCAACACAAGCTGAAAGGAAAAATATTTTTCAGAAAAAGTTTCAAATTCAAAATTATGTAGTCAGATAATCAGTCAGTTGTTATTTGTATAGAACCTTTTATATATTTATAGTATATTTTGGAAATTTCTCCACTGAGGGACGAATAAATGTTTATCTTAATTTATGTATAATAAATTTTGAATGACAAAATATAGTACCTAATTAACCTATTGTTTACTTGATTAGTCCATCAACAGAAAATGATCTAATGATTATTTAAGTAATTTTTGTAAAAATTAAAGAAAATTGTTGCAGGCCTGAATTTATTGTATTTGACCGTATTGTATTTCATGTATTTCTTGATTTGACAGATATAATTAATATAATTATCTACATTTTAGTCAACAGAGCTCAGCAGTCAGCCTGGCTATAGGATGTATATAAAGCCTCTATAAGCTTTAATGCTTCAGCCTCCCACAAAGTTATATAGATTGCTTGAGGAGGCGCTCCACAGACAGACCAAACACAGTGGGAGTGATCGCTGAGAAACCAAACCTCATCTTGTGGTTTCATTCTCTACATTCTGAGCTTAGCATCTTGTCATTACTACCTTGCCCTTTGACTCTGCCATAGCTTGAATGGGTGCATGCTCAGGACTGTACTGGACCCTTCAGACACCCACACATGCTGAAATGAGAAAGGTAGCAGACAAGGTAAATGTCAGAGCTTTTCTTTTTACTCAGGGGTCCTGCTGAGATGGTCAGAGGCTCAGGCACTTTGCTCTGTTTATAGTGCCGAGTGACTTGTTCCTGCATACGGAGGCTGTAACCGCAGCGCACTTAGGATCAGAGATGGCCTTTACAAGCACACAGGAACGTATTGTGGGCCAGAGAAAGGCTTTGCTCAGAGCTTTCTGCTGAGTATTGAGTTGCTCTCCTCTGACACACACATACAGCTTCTCTCAGGTTAGATGCTCCCAGACAATTGACCGTGTAGCATAGATTTAGTGTATTCCATATGGAGTCCTGTTTTGGGTTTGGGCCCTGGAGAAGCATCACTGGCAGGTAGATCAATGCTGACTTGCACAAGAAATCAGACACAACCCTGTGCTGTGTGGCTTTGCCTTTGACGTGTTGAGGTTAGGCTGTGTGTGAGCGAACAGTGTAACAGTAGCACAACAAGTGAGCAAGTAGGGTGGTAGTGTAGTGCAGACATGTTGAAGATGGTAAACACGGCCTGTCAGAATATCTTTGTTTTCTACAGTGGAGCCATGTGTGCCAACAGATGAGACACTAGGGACTGACCCTTGCTGCCCTTCTCCTCATCGTCTGACGGGGAGGCAGGAGGCTGAGTAGAGAGGTGGGAGGCTAACATGCAAATATAAAAGGATATGTTTATCCTTCATGCCATTTTTTTCCCACCTTCTCAAGGTTAACTTGCAATTTCTCTCGGTCACTGAGCGTCAAAATGTTTTCTCTTCTCTCATTTGCTTTCACTCCATTCTTCTGTCCCTTTGTCTGTCACTGTTTATTTCTTCTTCTCCTTTTTTATCTGTTCAGCCTGGAGACCACTAAACAGCTTCTCTTTGGTAGAAGAGAACAGAATGGCAGGTCAGCTCCTTGGAAGTCTGTCTGAGTCTGGCAACAACGGGCAGACTGACTTCCTGCTCTTTGGTGGGGCTGCTGAGTCCTGGAGAACTTGAATAGGGCCCTATAAATTCCGTTTTATTTTTTCCCAAATTCTGTTTTATTTTTTCCCAAATTCCGTTTTTTCAATTTTAATTTTTTGGAATTCCTTTTACTCATATTTTGCCATAAAAGAGTGTGTTTTAATAATGTTTATGAATAAAGTGCACACTAATTAAATAGAAATGACCTTACATTCATTGAGGCAACACAATAGTGCACTTTTCCTCAATACTTTATTGCTGCTTCATGCAACACAACAATGCACCGAGTACTTCAAATAAAAAAAAATTCCAGTGAAAACAAATGGCATATTAAAAAATAATAATAAAGTGCTCAATTAGTTAATAATCAATTAATTTTTTCTTCAAGTAAAAATATGTTTGACTTTAAAAAAAAAAAAAAAAAAAGACTTTTGGACAACCGATGGTCATCACATTTATTTTTCCGCTTCCAGTCAAGAGAGTGTTGACAAAATGTACAAAATTATATGTCACCTGACACATAGACGGGTACTGCTCAGCTCTGTATTGAGGCGTTAGCGTCGTATTACATAGCTTTTTAGCAGACAGGGGACCGCCATGTTTTCATATGGTTTGAAAAGGGGCGGGGGGCAGGGGTTGTGTCACATTGATTAGCAACCCCCAGGAACGATTGCCCAGGTTGATGTTCCTCTTTCTCATGAAAACAACATTTCCGCAATATTCCGCGTTAAAAATAAATTCTGTGTGTATTGTCCAATTCCGCGATTCCGCGATCGTGGAAATTAAAGGGCCCTACTTGAACTGGCAGAAAGCTGGGCTCCGAAAGGCTGATGCTCTTCGGAGTGTAATGATGATGGGAATGACTCAAGCGATACTGAAAGTGTAGCCAGCACTTTCATTTTCATGATATGATAAGCTGTTATTTAGGGTCTAGCCTAGTGCAGTGTTCATATTCAGATGGGATGTAGTCTACAGCCAACTTGATCACATGTGAAATGTCCAACAGTTTTATTCCGTGGACATCCCTAAGACTGTATATAATACACTTATTAAAGACTTGCTGTGGTCCAATTTCAGCTTATCACAGACAAACTATCAGTGTGCATGTTGGCTGCAAGAAATGCCAAAGACATGTTTGAGGTAATTTAGAAAATGTCTTTGTTATACTGTATATTTTGTCAATTGATAGACAGGGTGATTTTTCCAGTTTCATGTCCTGCTTAGTGCATACCTTTGTCACAATTCTTTAATGATGATTCTTTTAATGAGTAATCAATATTATCTGTATTTATGTGAAAAAACAAAATCAACTGCTATATCATTGTTTTAGTTTATGATAATTGAATATCACCTTGGTTGGGCTATAATTGTCAGTGCTGAAACACCATAAGACACCATATTGTATACCACACCATAAATGACACATCGCACATCAATTTACAGTCGCAGCCTATTATTTTCATTATGATTCATCTTTTTGCTTTTTTGCTATTTGCTGATCAGCTGCTTGGACCATAGAGTATCAGAAAGAAAAAAAAATGCAATTTTGCAGCGTGACCTGGCTGGCATGAATGTATTTAGTTTACAGCATGGAACAATAAGTAAACTGTTATGTGAAGCTGTACCTGAGAAATGTTTGGTATTTTGGCTTGATGATAAGTTAGTTGAAAGGTAAGCAAATCATCAATCACTAACACAGCTGACTATGTGCATACATTAACACAAATCTTTTTTCTGGATGCATCTTTGCATTATGTTGCACATTTCAAATACTCCTATACTACATCACACTAGGGATGCACATGGTTAACCGTTTAACCGTTAACTGATAACAGTAGCTCTAACCGATTAATACTAACGGTCAATTTTGTTTTTAAGCTACGTAATTCAATCAACTCATGGGGGCGTGTTGACAGGTGCAACACATGCCATCACGTGCTTTCCATCACAGCCCACTTTGCAGCGAAGATAAAGAGAGCAAAAAGGAGTTCTGTGTGGGACAATTTCGACCGGAAAGGGGAGGAGGTCATTTGCAAATTATGCGGTACACGCGCTTCCCGAGGCTGGCCATTCTGGCCCGGCGCTACCTGTGTATTCCTGGGACATCGGTCCCATCTGAGCGCATATTCTCCGCTGCGGGTCTCACGGTAAACAGGCTGCGCACCAGGCTGAGCCCAGAGCATGATATCAATGTTGGCTCTGCAGATGACACCTGAAGTCACTGACTAATTCCACTCTCCTTCGTGTTGTACAGTAGGGGAGGGTGTGTATCCTTGTATGCAATTACGCACAAAACACACATTACTTTGATTATTTTTTGTATCTCCAGACACGTCGCGGGTCGTCCAGGTTTACAGTACAATTGTTCGGAATGAAGCCGCATCATCCAGATAAACATTGAGCTCCATCAGAACTGTTTAAAAATCAGATTTCAGAAGCTCAAACTTTATTTTGGAAATGAAGCAGAACACACAATTAAAGAAATCACCAGCGCGCTCGCTCTCGACATAATTTAAAAAGCAATAGCAGACGATTGAAGCCTACAGTACTGTTAATTATATCTAAAGCTTGTAGCTTTTTTCTTTTTTTTTACATTTTAGATGAGTAATCTAACTATTTGCCGTCATTGTAAATCTGCAGTACAGCGCCGAGTCAGTGACTCTCTGATTCCAACCTTTCCTTACATGGAAAGCCTTGCCGGACGTTTGTGTGTCGGAATAGCGGTATTTCGGGATGGTGATATGTCTAAATGGTGGTATGTCGGAATAGCAGCATGGAAGGGCATTTAATTCTTATCGATCGGCTAACAGTCATAAAAAAAAAATCCAAAATGTGCATCCCTACATCACACACAATCACACATTCCCTGGTGAATACTTTGCACATTCCTGCAAAACTTCATTTAAATAACACATTATAAACAGTTAGCTTTATTTCATTGTTAGTCAGTTTGTTGTCTATTTATGCTACAGGCTATTAACAACCCCTATTTAGGCTGGTTTTCAGTACCAGTATTGGCTGATAAAATGCTGTTTTTCTGACCATTTCTTGAGCATTTCTAAGATATCCAAGCACACATTGTGAACTCTGTGATGCCACAACACAGCCACAGATGGAGGGAGCACTTTCACTTGACAAAAGTATGAATATGATATTGCCTGCACAGTTGGAATACACAGCAGCTGAACAATGGTGACATGTTCGTGTGACTGGAAAGGGTCAGACAATGCAATGAAGATACTGCTTGTGAGAATGTGTCAACTCGATTCTGCACATGTATATGCACTTATCTTTGTGAGCATGTGTATGTGTTCTGTGCCTGTTCGTAGCCTTTTATGTCCCCAAAGCCACTTTCAGCCCGTAGGTAACTTGCAAAGACATTGCATTTTTCAAGTGAAGATAATGTAAAGAAAAAAATGGGAAGAATGGATAGCGTGTAGGTTGTTATGGGAAAATATTTATAAAAGAGGGATTAACAAAAGACAGGAAGGAGATAATTAATACACTTTGTCTTTCATTCATGCAGTAGGCCACATCACACTAACGTAATAGAAAGAGCTCTTCCAGGTATTAACAGTGCCGAATGGTCAGATCCATATTCTACAATATAAGTGTGTCTGTATTAATGTGTGTCAATTAACTAATGTAATCTATGTTTTTCAGTATGTCTGCTTTTTATTTTTTCTAAACGTTATGACAGAGAGCTCTGTGTGCTTGTTTGACAGCACTGTGTTAATGAGTTCGTCTGACGTGTGTTAGTGTATTTTGACATGTATTCAGCCTCACTTATTCTCATTCTGTCCTCTCATATCTCCTTTTTTTCTTTTTTGGGAAGTGCAGACAAATGTAAGTTCAGGACAGCTATCAGTGATTACTGACCAGTGAAAGGATCCTCATGGCTCTATGAATCACACGCACACAGAAATCTCTGGCAGCACAGTGGAAGTTCAGAAGCAGTGTTATGTAAGAGAGCTCACCACTGAAGGGTGTGTGAAATTTGAGGAGACATACACCCCGTGTGTATGTGGGAGAGGGGATTAGTGGAACACATGCTCATTTACATGTCTGTGCTATCTTATAAACGTACTGGTCATGGAGGTGTTTGCATGTGCGTGCATGCGTTGCTGTGTGCCAAATCTTAGCTCAGTGGGCTCATTAACTTTTATAGACTGCAGCCTGAGCTCAGAGGAAATCGCCGAGCCAATATGCTGACCACTGTGCAGATTCACTTCACAGAGGACACAAAGTACACACACACACACACACACACACACACACACACACACACACACACACACACCCCATTTTCTCTCTTGCACTTTCCCCTGTATGTCTTGATCGTGATTAATTGCTCTGAGAAACAGGACTGGACTCTTCGTCAGTGAAAAGACAAATTCATGGTTGTTTTATTGGTACAAATCCAGCCGCTTTTCTGTTGCGCTTACTTCGTCCTTTCATTATTGTAATGCACTGCAGTATTAATCAAAAGTTCCATTGATTTCATTGATTTCTCCATGCCGAAGCTCCGCAGTGTGAGCTACGTTTTGGAGTTGTGTTTAGTATAGGGAGGGCTCCAGGCATTTATTGTCAGTTTCCACTCCTTGTTTCTGAAGGTCTTGATGGTTTGTGGTCGGCTGAGTGCGTCTGAGCAACACTGCCAGATGGCTGTGGTCGGATTCCCAGGAGAGAAGCTTCAAGCTTTCTGGAAGGTCTGGCTTGGTGTAATAGCCCTTTTAGAAAGAAGAAAGAAAGAAGAAAAAATATTTCTGTACTGTGTGTGTATGAGGCTGTGGTGCTGTCCACTGTTTTGTGGTTGCGTTGTTTGTGTCTAACAACGGACACAGTTTTCAGCCCTGTCCTAAATTTGAACCCAGAGTATGAGCTTCTCCTGCTTTCCTTATGGCAGTGACCACACAACTAATTTTAAAGCCTGTGTTTTTGCCCTGTAGTAAGGAAAATAGCCATAGCTGATGTTGGACAGTGATGACTACTTAATAGCCCTCTTGAGCTGTTTATTATTGGCATAATTTATTATTTCCCTCCTCTTTCCTGTGTAATTGTTATCCACTGTGAATCAAGTCTGAAAGCTCCCAAATTAGACAAGGCAAACCAGATAATAAGGCCTTCTGTTTATCATTTCACATCACTTTATGAATGAGAAAATCATATATTGTATAGGAACAGTTGGTTAAAAATAATGGGATGATTTTTTTCCCTGTGCTCTTAAAATTATTATATTTACCAGTTTTAAGCCCTAGTACATAACTGATAATTCTGACAAGTGTTAATTAGTATGATTACCAAACTCAAATGATAATATAATGAAGACAATAGTTTTTAGTGTTTGGTTTATCTCATGCCTGCTGTTTGTTTGTGCTACTGTTATTAAGATTAAGAACACGTTTGCCATAAATTCCTCTGCTTCCTTGCTCTAGTGTAGAGGGTAAATATTCAGGAAGGATCAGGAAATACAGACCGACTTTTTATTATCTGGGGTCACTGGAGTTAATTGTAATATTAGAGATCATCTGTATGATAATAATAATAATAATTATATAAAACTGAGGTCCACTGATTAATTTTACTTTTAACTGAAATAAATGAAAGCAATTGTGAAAATTCTTGTCTGCCCATTTAGAGCTAACTTCACCTCATGCCTAAAGCGAAAACAAAAGCAGAAACCAACGTCTTAATATTAAATGTACATATTTTAAAAAAGTGTTAGATATGGAAAGTTCACTTGGCTGTGGGTCTCTTCATGGATTTCTCTTACTGTTTTGTTCCTTCAATTTTATGGAATTTAACAATATTAATTTTCATTATACTGTAAAGAGTGGGAATTTGTCATCGAACTCATCGAATACTTACTCAAAGTTGGGCAACAAATCAGACAGTTAATCCAGAGAGTGCTTCCTCTCTGTCTGCCGACAGTCCAGAAACAGCATCTGGCAGCAAATCTCACACTTGGCTTAAGACTCAAAACACAGATTTTTTTTGTCCTCCAGTTTTTTCTTTCTTTTTTTTTCTTACTTCTTCTTTCTCTACATAACATACACCTCAAATAAGGGCTGTGCCCAACAATTAGTTTCATTATTCTGCTAATTATATTCACAATTAATCAATTAGTTTTTTTTGTTTTGTGAATAAATTGTCAAAAAATTGTAAATTGTGAAAAATGCTCAAAATAGTTGGTGATTAATTTTTTCGATTGAATTGTTGATCAATGAACAAATCACTGTAGCTCTGCCTCAAATCAGATGGATTTTCATATATATATATATAAATGGCAGATTTCAAAAATGAAAACATGCATATAAGAATGCATGAAGACATAAATTTCAAGAATCATATTTACTACTGTCTTAAGGAAGAATTAAATATCAAGATCAAAAATCCTGAAGCAAATTGTATGGCATGCACTGATCAGTTTAAAAGATACAAATTCACTCAGACTGAAGTTTACTGTTAATTTAGGCTGAATAAATTTGTGTTGACTGACCAAATCACTCATCTTGATTGATTCAAGTGTCAGAGATTGAATTGAGATCTCTTTCTGCTCAGCCACATTGGAACTCAGTGCCTATTAATTCAGAGAAGACCCTCAAGTGGATTTAGAGCTTGTCATTCTTTGTGCTATCCCTCCTCATCAACTGTCTAAGTGCACATGCACACACTCACACACAGGAAATATGAAGATGAAGAAATATTCTGCACCATTTCTAGGTCAGCAATTAAATGTAAGCAAAGTTGTGGCATGGACCAACTTCACTCCTATGCAAAGAAGGTCAGATTTCCTTTAGTTGTATTCCTTCATCAAAGCAACAAGACGTGTGATGACGAAGAAAAAACACGCCCACCACGGGCGGTTGCCGCCTCTTTTGATTGGCGCTTTGCTGAAACTGGATCTGTTGTATCCAAAGCACAATCAGGCAGACATGACGTGACCACACCATCAGATGATCAAGATTCATCACTCAATTCATCATTCCATTATTATCACTCTCATTAGTCATGAGACATGTTATACCCTCTGGTTCACTTCTTTGTGGAAAAGGATTCAAAGCCAAACACACCTCAAACATGACAATAACTACTTGACCAAAGAAGACCAAAGTGTCCTGACTATCACCGACTTTTTGTGAATTTCCCCACTGTGCTACAAATAAAGGTATATCTTATCTTTTCTCCACAGCCACTTGACCTTAACCTCGTTGAACATTTAAGGGTGCATGGAGAAAGCAAAGCAAGTTGAGTTACTTGAATGAGCCTCTGATGCGTAGATGAAATCCACCAAGCGTGGGTGTCCAGCGATACAGCTAAAGGACATCTCTGTTTTTACAAAGGAGTTAGGTTGGTCAATGCCACAGATTTCTTTGAATTTGATTGGTGATCAAGAAATAGTGCAGAATCTTGAATGTTTCATCATTTTACATGTCAACATCTTCAAACCTTTAATTCTGAAACTTAACCTAATTATTTCCAGGTTTCCATGAAAGTATTAGATGGTGTATGGATGTTAAGGTGAAAGGATGAGAGCAAAATCTTAAACCAGGGTAATCCTGTCCTTTAAGTGTCTGTGCTGGCAGATAATATCTTGACTTGATACTGCCTCTGCAAAGTGGTTTGATTTTAAACTCCTTGGATATACAGTGATGGAAAAAAGTTTTTAGACACCCTTAATATTTTACACAATCTCAAATATTATGAAATATTTATGGAAAAATCTTTTTGTGTTGTGCATTAGACAGACAAACAAATAAAAATGATATTTTTTGGTTTATTGTTTACAAGAAAAACTAACAAAACTAAATTCTTGACAGTTTCAATATGTCAATATTTAGTTGTCCTGCCATTAGCACACAGTAGAGCTCTAATCCTGGCTGCCATGTTCCCCATGAGTATTTCACAGTGTGGAGGGGTATTTTTGTCCCATTCTTCTTGAATTACTGCTTTTAATTCGTCTGAATTCTTTGCTTTACACTTTGAACCAGACCTTTTGATAATCCAATCCACCACAGATTTTCAATGGGACTCATGTCGGGGATTGAGCTGGCCACTCTAAGACCTGGATACTGTGGCCCTGCAGCCAAGTTCTGCTGGCCCGAGATGTGTGGCAAGGGGCATTATCTTGTTGAAACATCCAGTCTGGACAAGTGGCTTTGGAGAATGGCAAAATACTTGGAGTTCAACATGCTAACAGTGAGATGACCAACACCAGCAGCACTCATGCATCCCCAAACCATGAGACTGCCTGGACCAGTAGGTACTGCTGGAGAGAATGCTTCGCCTGGCCTTCTGCAGTCCCTCACATTAGCAGGAGGAAGATAAAGCTGCTGACTGGACTCATCTGACCACTGAATCTTTTCGAGTTCCTGCCTGTCCAGTTCTTGTGTGCTTGGGCCCAACAATGCTGGGCTACCCTCTGCCTCTCATTGATCAGGGGCCACTTGATAGCCTTTTAGGACCTTAGGCCACAATCTAAAAGTCGGCCACGTACAGTAGGGTGGAACGCTGGACACCAGTTTGGTTTGAGCACTGCTGCTGATTGTGCTGAAGCTCCTGCGATGTCATTCGGCGGTTTTCCCTGCAAATGCGGCTCAGGATGCAGCCATTTCTTGCTGAAGAAACACTTGGACGCCCAGATCTTGGTTTGTCTTCCAACCTGTTGGTTCGTCTGTATCTCTGAGTGTATCCAACTGCTGAAGGACTGCATCTGCACTTCCTGGCTATCTGGTGGCAGCTGTACCCTTCCTGGCTGAGAATTGGTATCTTCAGGCATGTTTCCTGCATTAGGTTCCTTGTTTTAGCCATTTTTGTCTCTGAAGAAATTTCGAATGTCCTGGCTCTATAGAGACACGAAGCATGGCAAAAATTGTGTCTTTCATATAAATAGCACGACCTTCATCAGTGGATCACTGGCACCAAAATGCCCCAATACTCAAAATTTCTTATGTATATTTATGGAACCAATCAATTTTAAGTTTTTAATAGCTTTTTTAGGATTTGTTTAGTATTTTAGCTGTGACTGTACTAAAAGAAATTGCACTTGAAGACCAAAGAGTGAATATTCCACAAATGCATGGGGTGTCCGTAAACTTTTTTCCACCACTGTAAGTAGAAAAATTATAAGCACAAAGGTGTGACAGCAGAAGAGATGTTACTCTCTGCTCTTTCTAAAGCTCCAATGTTTTGTGTGTCAGTGTGATGACTTAGACTGAATCCTAATAAAGGTTTTTATCTCCTCCCCTTTTCCTTCATTTTATCTGCCATTCTGTGATCCCTCATTAACACATCAGAGCTGAGAGGTTTCATAAACCCCTCCATCTCAATCCAGTGAGGGATCTTGGCTCCTTTGAAAATACGTTACCCTTACTAGTACTGTGTTTGACACTTTTTTACCTCTTGTTATGAAAGAAAACCAGTATTCATAAAAAGCTTTATCAGTTGTTTACTTTCCTTTTGGCACACATGTGGCTTCTCTGATTCTAAAAGGATTGAGCAACACCCCCAAGTGATGACTCTCCCCCACACAGAAATCTCATCTGCAAGATATACAGAAATCAGATGATTGCTTATGTAATTAACAGGAGTGGAATCAAATCTTAATGAAATGTTTTGGTTGGCATGTAACTGAGAGTTAAAAAGGAAATCATGAATAATCTCTCTTAGGTGAATAAAGGAATTCTAGAGTAGAGGGGAAAAAAAAGAGGCGCAGTGCCTGTACTTCAGAGAGTTGATTTTGTTCCTGATATTTTTTTCACTAGGTTCATTTTCCATTCTCTTTTTCTCACACACATTAGATTTGTTTTCATTTCCAAATCTATACAGCTACCTTTTTACAGATTGAAAATACAGCATAGTTGTTGTCACTGAGCTCATCACCAACATCATCAGTGTGTGCCCTGCAGGAAGCTAAGATGGGATGATGGTAACACTGCAGATTGGTTTACACACTTCTTTGCCCCAGCACAAAAATGGGTGAAAAAACAGCCAAAATCCTGATTGTGCAGAACTGTCTGGAATATTTCTAGCTTTGCTGCCATGTACCATTGATATCGTCAACATATCATTAATCTGGTCTTGATTCATTTGCATTGCACTTGTCACAGTGAAGTCCACATTCTTTCCACAATTATCATTAGTCACAAGCACATCAAAAATGGCTAAAATGAAGCAATCTTTTATCATATATACCCTTGACTACACATCTTTTAGGCTCAAACACAAATCTATCTGTCTGAACCTGCTGGCCTACTACTGCTTCCACTGCATGCTTACATCAAAGTGCATCTTATACCCTGACTAGGGGGGTTTTTACGGAAAGCCTGTCAACTCTGCTGCAGTGCCCTCTGTGTGTATGTGTGTGGACTGTCAGCGAGCACTGCAGGTGCTGGCATGTCCAGGATTCTCCCTATTCCTCATGGGAGCGTGAATGGGCTGCCTAGTTCTGCCTCCTTACATAACCACTCTGACAGAGTGACGAGGGAGAGATGATGGCATGGACACAGAGACAGGAGGAGGTAGAGTGGACCATTGATTACTGGATGTAGTAGTAAACTTTTCAAAGAAAGTGTGGATGTGTTGGTGCAGTGTCTTGATTTTTTTGTCTCTCTGTCTGACGTTGCTGATGAAAACATTTAATCATCTGTCAAATTTGCTCTGACTATACTTGACTGGTGTTTTGCTTTCTCCTTCACTGTTCTTTCTTTGTTCTTTTTTTTTTGCAGTAGAAAATCAGAGACTAAAGCCATTTTTGTACCAGGCTATAAACGTGTTTTCTTCTGCCGTAAACTTAGACATTTTAACATGAGGTCAAATGTAATTGACTTCCTTTTGGAGCCTGCCCCTAGTGTTTATTCAAGGAACTGCAGTTTTTTTGCACTTTGAGGTTGGCTTAATTTTTCAGCACCGGAGGTTGCTGCTTGGTCGCACCTTAACATTTCAGCCAGTGAGGCACCCCATTTTTACATTTTATAGACAAAGCAACTGATTGGTTAATTGTGAATATAAATGTCAGGCTCACTGAAAATTAAAATTATTGCAGCCCTAGGGTAGACATGTGCTACCATGTGGTGGAGTTCCCACCCTCACTCTTAAAGGTGTCTCAGTCAACTAGTAGGACTCACTGGAATGCTAACTGTCTGTAGCTTTCCTTCAGTCACAAAACAGCTTATCAAAAAAGGCAGATCACATAATATAATAAAAGTGAAAGGAAAAAGGGTTATCACCGCCAGTATGGCATAAAGCACTAAAACTACTGAACTACAGCACATAAATTTTTTAGCTGGCTGTTGTAGTGGCCAGCCGTTAGATCTCCAATCCTCCAATAATGCAAATTTAAAAAAATAAAACAAAACAAAAAAAACACGCAGTGTGAAACCAACCACTGGAAAATCTATTAATGTGTGTCTGTCAGTGCAGGAGGGATACACCAGCTTACTCTTGATAAAATTGACATTATTGTAGCCAGCTTGTGGTAAACAGAAGCGTTTCTGGGGATAGTCAGGAGGAGGAATAATGCAGTGGATTTGTGTATTTCCCAGTCGGAGTTTCTCCAGGAGTTGCCAGACTCGGCGGAGCTCTGGCCAACACAGCAAACCTGACTAACTACTGACAGACTGACTGATCGACGATCCTGTGAGTACCCCAATGCATATATTGTAAATAGTCAATTTTACTGGACTGCCAAGACGGGGGCTCTAATTTCAGTTTTGATTTTGCAGTTTGATTTGGTTTTGTTCGACTTTATGGACTTTTGACTTGTGTTCCTTTTTGTTTTGTCCGTTTAGACTGAACTGTTTTGGGGTTGTTGAGAAAACTGTCTACTTACTGAGTGGACTGAACTGACACTGTGGACTGATACACTCATTTACACACCAATATCGCTTTTCTTATAGCATTTACTAGCTTGATGTAATACACTTGTTGAAAATTGAAATGTGGTGTGGTTTCTTTGTTTTTGCCATGCTGACATTCCTCTTCATTTAGAACTGTTAAACCCACTAGACTGACCTTTCTTCCTTTCCTTTCGCTCCAAAATAATCCCAGGTAATAACTTTTTTCATTTTTGTATATAATTACATTGGCGAGATGACTCAGTACTCTAAATCCCACTCAGTACTCTAAATCCCACCAAAAGCCTCAGTGGTCAGAACAAGAGCTGCAGCATGGCCTGACAAAGTCTGTTTTGTAATCAAAAATAATACTATGTCTCAGTGTATTAACTTAGATGTATTCTTTCAATAATATAGAGAGGGTATTCAGGACAGTCTTGTCCCTAACAACTTCATATAAATCATTATCATTCTCATTGCTCAGTTGGCCTGCACTAAAATAGATCTATGGTGTCCACCCTCAGGCCGTCTCTCTTTCTCTCTATGTACATTTGTATTCTCTAACTTGTGCTTTCTACACTTGCTCCTTGCTTCTTTATCTTGTTCACTTGGGGGCAGGTATGGCTCTTGTATTATTATTTTTTTCTTTCAATGTTTGCTATGTCTCCGCTTTGTTCACTGCATAACCTGCAGACTCATGAATTTTTACTGCACAACACCAGAGCCTGTCTTTCTGTGCGTCTGTGTCCCTAATGTACTTAGCTGAACTGTATACCATTTTTGCAACAGATTTTGTCGCTTGACTATAACTTATATCACAGTCAAAAGACACTATAGCAGCTGAGTGAAGTGTGATTTAAAGAAGAAATTTATGTGTCCACATAAGTGAGAAATAGGCACAGAAAAAGAGAGAACGCAGCTAGGCCAGTCAAAGATGTCTGTACCTTTCAATTTAGTGCAATTGAAGTAAGTAAGTAAAGTAAGTAAAATTTATTTACAAAGCGCTTTTCTCAGACAAAGGTGACAAAGTGCTTTACAAAAGCAATATTAAAATACAGGAAAACATAAAAACAGTAACAATAAAAATACAATAAAAAATAAGAATAAAAAAAAAAAGGTAAATGACTACATGAGCCATACAATTAAAAGTGCAAAAGTGCATAGTAGAAAGTTGTTAAACAGTGAAGATCAGTAATACACCAAAGTGAAACAGATATAAAGTCAGTGGATACTGGTTAACTGAATGCCTGTCTAAACAGGAGGGTCTTTAGCTGGCTTTTAAATGAGACCAGCGACTCAGCAGACCGTAGGGGTGCAGGCAGAGCATTCCATAGTCTGGGTGCTACAGCCTCAAATGCTCCATCACCTCGAGTCTTAAAGCGAGCCTGAGGGACAGACAGCATATTCGATGCATTTGATCTGAGAGGTCGCACTGACTGATAAGGGTAAATTAGATCTAACATATAGGCAGGGGCCTGACCGTGAAGTGCTCGATAAGTAATTATCAGAATTTTGATTTGGATCCTATTGAAGGGATTTTAGTATTGGGATAATATGAGAGCGTCTAATGTAGGTAAGTAGTCTCACAGTAGCATTCTGGATCACTTGCAGACGATTAAGGGCGGCATGTATAATCATCTCCAGCTCAACAGTTGAAACTACAGATCCCAGTTTGCTAATATTTCTTAAATGAAAGAAACGAGATTTGGTCAGGTGCTTCACATGGGTGTGAAATGACAAGGATTTATCAAATCACCCCTAGGTTACGCAAGTTTCAGGGGCTAACGGATGGTGAGATCAGTTAGTATGTCAATCAATATCTTACCCCACATAGTTGTCCAGAGAAAGCTCTTGATACCTGATGACCAGAAATGCAATAAAATAGATGATTCCTAGTGATTTTGGTAGCCATGAGTCGATTTTTCCTCTTGACCAACACTTTTAATCAATGACAAACAACAGCCACTTTGCAGTAGATGTTCCCAGTTCCCAGTGAATCACAATATTTTTGAAGACCCATTAGCACCACCATTAGGTTAAAAATTCTGTTGTACATTGAAATACATAATGTTTTGGGGCAGATTACTTTGAAGTGTACACCCAGAAAAACTTACTCAAAAAACTGACTTAAACATTTTCTAGCTTCTATATTGTCTTTCACTTTATGCAGCCCACACATTGCATGGAATATTTGCCTATTGCACACTGCACTGACTTTACATTAGGATGACATCACACAAACAATAATAGCTTTTCTAGGCTCTGGGAATGTTTTAAAAATACAAAACCTTCATGGATTACAAAAATAAATAAAAAACAGGAAGAGTAATAATTGACTTTGTTTGCAGTTGGAGGTGTCCTGTCAAAAGTTTTACAGACATCTGTCATCTTAAAATGATTTATAGGGAAAATTTGGCGAAGATTTCTTTCTTCATAATACAGCAGTGAGCCATTGGGACAAATTGACAGCAAGGCAGGGCGGCGGTATCATGCCCAGTTCTCTTGGTACATACCCATTTGATTTTATTGCCCCTCCATCATTTTATCTGGCAGTACTCACAGGATAAAGTTTGCATTACTCTAAACTTTGCATTTGGCTTTAAAATTAACTGCATACAAATATTCAGAACTCAGGTCTTCGGTACAAATGAACATTCCAGGCTCTAGGGGCTCAGTGGGCTTAAATGCCCAAAGAGAGCTGGAGAGTGAAGTTTTAAATCCTGCCTACATTTCTGTTTTGGAAAATGGCAGAATTGTCTGAAGTACTGCCAGCCACCCCTCACCCATGTGTGTCTTTTTGTGCCCCATATTCTTACTTATCTTTCTCTGATCCCCCTCTCTCCTGAGACTGCCTGGGAGGTGTAATTCCTTTGAATGTTTCCTCCAGGTGAAAGTTTCATTGTGCCTTCTTATAGCATTAAGTCTGTTGCAGTCCTGAGCTCTTCAGTTCCCATTAATTAGCCTCATATTGGGTTTATTGTCCCCTGTTTTCACTGATCAGTGTAAAGGAGTAATTATTCCTACATTGTCTACTTTTTCAGTTTTTTTCTTTTTTATCATTTTAGCTTTCTCTGAATGCAGTAACGCTTTCTTTTTTTTGTCAATATTGTTAATCAATTGTTTTATATTGTTTATGCTGATATTTAGAGAATGGAACAGATCACATGATTGCAACATCAACTGACAGAAGTGTTTATGTGGAAGTGGCAGTTTAGTCTAATAACTAAGAGAACATGGCTGTTATCTCCATCAGGAGCTGGTGACACAGTTGAGTAAACCAGCCTGGTGTAAAGCAGCTTAGTGGAACTTCCTCCTTTGCTGCTTCCGATGACCTGACTGACACACGTATGCGAAAGTTGAGCTGTCCTCACCTCAGGTTGGCCCATCAGGCCTACTCTGAGTGTGAGTGATGCTATGGACTTGTGTGTGTCGTAAAGCTGGTGACATTTACAGAATGGAACACAGGGTGATTGATGCACTATGAAGTTGCAAAGGGGTGCACCCTACAAATCACATTTTACTACAGCAATACACACACAAAGATGCAGATAGATGGCGTCCAATATAGGGCACCCTATCTTTTTGATGCTGCCGTAAATTCACATTGGTTACCCTGACATGGAATGCAGCAAATACTGTTCCTCTCACAGGGTAAGTTATAGTATCAACAGATTAAAGTCCCAGGTCACAGCAACACCTCCTGTGTGTGAGGTCAGCTGAAGTGCAGTGACTAAAGGTCAGGAGTTGGTATGTGGTTATTAGGGGCTTATTGCTGTGAACTGTGGGATAAAAGGCCACACATTTACTCTTTACGCTGTAGACAATACTTATTGTTTAACACAGAGTGAACTACACTCACCTGTGCCTGTACACAGCAAATTAGTATTAATATGCCGTGATGTGTCATTAAACTATATACTAGTGTACCACTGCTTTCTTCTCTCAATATAGTGCTTTTTCCAGTACAGTGTTAGAAATTAAGAAAGAATGAGAAAATAAGGAGAGATGATCTGTCCACATCACAATGAATTAGCTTTAGTCCCAGTCGTAGAGTTTATTCAAGTTTAATAGAACCCATGTTTCTGGAGATATTGAAAGCCAGGTGACCATATAATGCCATTCAGGTGTAAAGATTCCCATTTAATTTTTAAAAACAGTAATATACACCTTAAATTATGTGTCATGGAGTTGTCTTTTCCCAACATCCCAAATGAATGGTTTTGCCCATCTTTTGCACACCAAGTGTCTTTCATGTGTAAAGATTCCCATTGAATTTTTTACGTAGTAATATGCTCCAAAATTTACATATTTGTCATGCATTGTTAAGAAATCCAGGTTATAGAAAAAAAAAATATTACCTCTGGATAAAATCTGTATATTTGCATAAATGGGACTCACCCTGATTCCCGACTGTCACTTTTTTCTCTTCCTGTACATGTGTCTCTTCTTCTTTCTGTCTCCTCTCTACCTCCTCCCTCCCTCTCACCCTCTTCCTGTTATTTTAGTTAGGGTGGCTAAAGTGCAGGAAAAAATCAGAACAGCTCAAGTGCAGCTGACTTCTTTTCAGAGCTATAATGGCAAATGCTGTGTGCAGCTGAGTCCCATTCAAACCAGAATGGCCCCCCCCATGTACAGTTGATTTCCTCCAAGACTCCCAGTTCCGCCACTAAAGCCGTCTGCGGTTCAAAGCGTTTTTTCCCCCCATCATGCTCTCCCTCCGTCTGCCTTCCCTCACCTCCTGTCTCTTGACAGATTTCTAAAGTTAATCTTTTCTGCTTAAGAGTATTGCAAGTCTGATGTGTCCAGAAGATCGATTGTGCCCGTTAAACCTTTTTCTTAATGCTTACCCAGGCTGCTGTGAATAAGCCTCTCATCTGCTCCAGAGTACGTCCTGCTCAATGTGCACAGACACACACACACACACACACACACACACACACACACACACACACACACACACAGAGAGACTTGTATACAGTACATGTTAGGTTAGTATGTGTTTCCTTTCATAATTTGTTAATAAATGCTTGTGAATATACATGTTGTGTCTTAAATGTTGAGTGAATGATACCAACCTCTGCTCCGCCAAGAATTTCGAAATCCTTCATTTAATGAAACTGTAACAACGAAGCGGCTATCATTTTCCCAATATAACAGTGCCCTGTGTAAGGCAGTGTACTGTTGAGGGTGGTGCCCCGAGGTGATCCGATGTATATCAGATCCTATCATTTAATATAATTAATAATTATTTCTGATAATTATTAATTCTTATCGATAGCCAAACTGCCCATTAAGTTGATCCCCAACAATGTACACACATGCATGTGCTGTACATTGGGATGGAACAAAGAAATGAATAGTGTGATAATTATTGAAGCATTATCTTAGTGTCAGTGTGTCAATGTCAATATGAGCTTATTTGGTTATGTTTTACCTTTTAGTTAACCAAAACCATGAATTTTCTCAATAGTTGTTAATATGTAATTTTGCAGTCTATAAATTCTCCGAAATGAAAAAATCCTTTTTAATGTTTGCACTTTCATTGAGGTAACTTCAACTTATTAAGCTTGCATAACCATGAGTCTTTCAGTCACATAGAAGGCTGTTCCACACAGAAGGTGTTTCAGCTGTGGTTTT
Organism: Centropyge bicolor; assembly: GCA_037975185.1. Classification (NCBI taxonomy): domain Eukaryota; kingdom Metazoa; phylum Chordata; class Actinopteri; family Pomacanthidae; genus Centropyge; species Centropyge bicolor. The sequence continues at coordinate 1,550,339 of JBBMOC010000070.1, forward strand.
CAGTCGTCTGTCTCTCTTTAATCAGTTATTATTGTACAGCTGTCTGCACTGGCCATGTAACGGATCACATTAATCTGATCACTGATTTCACTCACCCAAGTCTGTTTGTATGCTTCAAGTCTCTTTTCCTCTCTTTTCATGCGTGGCCACAGTGATAATGCATCCAGAAGTAGTTTATTTTCTGTCGTGAAAGACTTCAATGACCAATCAATTTGTAAAGTTTTTGCTGGTTAATTTTTTGCATATTAACTATGTGATTATCTGATCATTTCAGCTCTAATGAAATGATAATATTAAATGAGTTCTCAAAGTGAATTAGGTTGTGTTCTACATTTCAGACTATGGCTTTTAGCAACTGAATTTTAGAAGAGGCAATGATACTGCAGCTGACAGACTGTAGCTGTTTTTATTGTTTTCATCATCATTCAATTTCATTTGAATTATATTTAAGAGCTTTGTCCTGAAACCCAAACTTGTCTTTTTCAGTAAATTTTTCAGAAACTCCCACAACCACCAATTGTCTTTGTTTGACTTGTCTTCCCACTTGTCATGCCTCTGATTTTATCCCTCCATTTTTTATTCTTTTAGGCTCCGTTAGACCTTAGCCAACATATTTACCTTCATGTTTTTACCTTTTCTTTTTCAAATTGTCTCAAATAGTTTACTGACTTGAAATTGACAAATTCATTGTTTGCAAGCTGATGTTATCTTTCAGTTGGAAAGGCAGATTTCCCCATGGAGCCCAGCTCTTCACAGTCCAAAAGGCTTCAGATAAAGCTGGAGGAAAGCTATGATTTTTTTCACTCTTTTCTTTCTCTCCAGTTGCTGTGCACAGGGAGTTCAAATCTGCACACTGCATGTCAACGTGTACCAATCAGTGTAGCTTCTTTCCTTAATAAGTGGACATATTTGTATGTAGTCTAATTACCTAAAGTGGGGCTCAGCAACTCGCTGCTCCGGAGCTGCATGTGGCTCTTTCATCCCTCTGCAGAAGGAATAAATAATGGCCATTTTAATTTATTTTTCAATGGAATGCCTCTTGTTTTGGAGATTGAAGTGATCGTGCAACATTAAAATGAAAAAGTAGTGTTATAATATTTTGTCTATCAAAATATGCATCACATCCTACATGCGTATTAGGCCACGCCCATTTGATATACAGCTGACTGTTGGCTCCATTGGCTCCATGAATTAGTATCAGGCTAAAGGCCTCCAGCCAGCTGCTTCCAGCTGTGTGGTGTCTCTGTCCAGGACGTCTGTGCTGTTTTCTCGCTGTGTTTGTTCTGGTGTTTGATTGTGCTGCCGTGTTGACTGTGTTTCTCTTGGGTGTCCAGGACGAGTTTCTCCCGGAGGGAGACGGTGGAGGTTGATCAAAACTAACGATGCTAACAGGAGCGTTTGATAGCCTCAGTTATTAAACCTGCTGAAGTCAAAGAAGTCATAATAGCAAATGTTTTATGATGTTAATACTTTGAATAAAAGGCATCTGTGTGAGGTTGGAAAATAAAAACCCTCCGTGTTAGTTAACTAACGTTGTGTAGTTTTAAGCTGAATTGTGTGCAAATGCAATAAATTATTTGCAACTTCAAAATATTAATATTGCCTTTCTTAATGTTTCCATAAATAACAATAACCTATATGTTGTTTCTAGTTAAGCTTGGGTTGGTTATTGAAGATTAACAGTAACATTAACATTTTTATTTTTATTAATATATATTTAATTAATGCAATAAACTAGGCAACAGTTCTCTTATATATGGCGTAACTATATATAAAACTTTATACGCTGTGTTATCTTAATTTTAGGGATTAAACAAGTTTTGTGGCTCCAAAATGAAGTTTATTTGGTGGGAAGGGGCCAAAATGACTTTTGTTGAAGTTTGCTCCTGACCTAAAGAATCAATCACTCATCAATGGACAATTCTGAACAAAAATATGAATTTTATCATTGCACTCTGTGTTGTGTGTCACGGTGTATTGCCCCCAGTCGCAGCCTCTAAAATACATGATTATCATGTGACTTTTGTTCACTAAACTGGTGACCCAGTGCCCTGTGTTAGTTGTGTGTGAGAGAGCTAGGGAGTCTGCATGAATGCATACAGCATAGAAACATTACACAATCAGTCTGTTCAAAGTGGCAGTTTTCTCAGCAACACTTTCTTGTTGATTTCAGGCTGGGTTTATATTGAGTGTGTGCATGTGTGTGTGTGCGTGTGTGTGTGTGCGTGTGTGTGTGTCTCTCCTGCAAGTTTGGGCATGGTGCCGTTCTACCTCACCCTTTTGACGCTAAGCAGCTTTAGCTTGATCACCATCTGTTCAACCAGTCTGTGTTTGTGCATACAGACTGCCTCACTCTCCTCACCCAGTCAGACACACACACACACACACACACACACACACACACACACACACACACACACTCCTGAGCAGCTCTGTTTCTGTTCAGTCCCCAGCCAGTCTGTATTGCACTGTCTGCTGCAGCCAGGGGTGGTATTTTGTTTAACTGTGAAATGAGTGTTTTCTCATTACTGTTCAGGCTTCCCTGGGTGTAATTTGTTGTGGGATGGATAATTTACAAAAGGCTGCAGGTAGTGTTTGTAGTGTGCACATGTATTTGAGGGTTTTTTGGGCCTCTTTGCTAGTTAAAAGCTATTCCAGTGGTTGGTAAACCCAGGCAGCTGCTGTGTTTCCCAGTTCACCAATAGGACAGGAATGAGAGGATGAAAAGATGAGAAGCCACAGAAACACAGGGAGGTGAAAGAGTGATATAAATATTGTCAATGTTTTTAGTTTACTACACAGGCCCAGTATGACCATGGTTGATTGTAATGTGTGTGTGTGTATGTGTGTGTGTGTGTGTGTACATATATATATATATATATATATATATATATATATATATATATATATACTTTGTGATTGTCTTGTGGCCTAATGGTCCAGATCATGAAAAAAACACCATCATCAGCGTCACAAATAACTTCATGACAGCTAAAGGAGCTTAAATGTGCTTTCCTACATATTAATCTGCACATTAAAGGATATGCCTGCGAGCCAATCCAGGATGTTTCCCTACCTTTCAGCCCGTGCATGCTGGGATAGGTTCCAGAAATAAGAAACTATAGAAAATATACATATGCATTCTGTGCTTGCTTCTACCACTATGTTCATCTGTGTGTCGTTTCAAGATCAAGATCCATTGCATTTCATTTATCTGTATCTGCACCAGCTCCCTTCCCTCCACAGTACAACTGAAACTCATCAGACACATTCGCTCTTTCTCACACACATATATCAATATACATTATTCCGCAGCGTGTACAGGTCAGATCGAGCCCATTACCCTAGTGTTGAAAGTGCAGTTGTAGCCAGGAGCTTTATTTAGGTGGTTTATGTATTGCACTGTAGCCCTGACCTGCTGGCTTGTAATTTCTAACCCACAGCCCTTGAGTGGTAGACCTCTTTTTATCCCATTGACTGAGTGAGATGATACACTCACTTCACAGGAGGGATGATTCAATTTATGAACTCTCCAACCTCAGCAATGTGAACCAAAGTGCAGTCCTGCCTTCCCTGCATGCCCAGATACAAGCATAATCCATGCTCAGCCTCTATGTACTCTGTGTTTTTTGTTTGTTTGGTTTTTGCCTCTTGGGTTAGCATTTTAACATCACATTGATGCATTCAGTAGTAAGAGGAGGAGTTGTAGTAAGGGGAAGAGGAAAGGGTAGTACTATGTTGACGAAATAACCTGCCCAGTAGCAGTGAGGTCCAGACAGCCAAGCTCTTTTTTCCATGCTTTTTTTTTTCTGACATTGAACCCTTTGGCTCAGATAGACAGTTTATTTGACTCAATCCAGCTCATGGAAACACACCTTATTCCCATTGTGTTTGTTGCAACATTTCTAACAATGGTCAGTGCAGATTGATCACCGTCAGGTCAAATGATCAGCATCAGCCCATCATGTAGTAATTGCAATAGGCCTACTCTGCAGCTCCTATCAGCTTCATGAACATAGTGGGCACATTTCACAGCTAAAGAGCCAAGCAGCCACCTCTCAGGAGTTGTTGGAGGCCAAAACAAGCTGGAAGAGAGTGAATTTTGAACTTACAGTCATCAGAAAAATGACTCCAAATGCATGATGATGGTGATCTGTAACTACTGGATCTGTAAATAAGCAAGTGTTTGCCAACAGGCTTGGCATTCTAACTGCAAGGTGATAATACAGTATGTGTTGTGTTTACAGTTTGTTCCCACCACCTCTGACGCAGTGGGAAGAACAGGTACAACAAACCACATGTTAAATGTTTTTTTTTCCCTCTGTGTTGTTAAGGGGTCCCTTCAGCGTGGTGAGAAGATGCATCAACAGAGAGACAGGGCAGCAGTTTGCTGTCAAAATTGTAGATGTGGCCCAGTTCACTTCCAGTCCTGGACTCAGCACAGAAGGTAAGAGATTACAGTCTCTCCCTGTATCTCGTTCTGTCTGCTCCTCACTCTATAACTGAAGGTAGTTGCTTTTTGACAGACTTGTATTCATCCCACTCTGTTACACATTAAAAGTTAATGCAATGGAGAGGTCATCTGCTGTTGTCTTTGGGCTATTCCTTTGAAGCAATTTTTTTTAATTATTACTATAGCAGTGGCGAGCGGTGACCTGTTACAGTGGTCATGCTGAAGTGTGAACTACAGCCAGGGCCCAATTGTTGGCTATTTATTTATTAATTAAAACACGTCATATGTCTTTTAAGGTACCCCGGAGGTGTCAGGTTGCAGAATATTTTATTAAGGCGAGGGCACGCCTTCTATAGTGTTTGTGCGTGTTAATAAAGCGCTCCCTCCACGTTATGTTATAGTGAGGGACCGGGATAAATAAAGCGTTCCTTCGCTATATCATAGTGAGATGCCTCTGGGGCTCTGTATACCTCCGGGGCTCCGTTTTCTAACTAGTACATCAATGCGATTTTAATAGACATTCTCACACTCAGAGTTTTGAAGTGAATCCAGTTATGAGCATGCGCGTTGGCAGATAAGCTGCTTCACTGACAGCTTTTTTGCCATTCAAAATGCTCATGCACAGTAAACACAGCCTCGACCGCGGGTACTACTCAATATCGCAGTGCGCATGCGCGAAACAAGCTGTCAGCTTTCCAGCTTTTCGCAAACAAAACAGGATAGATAAGGCAGGAATTTCAGACCAAAACAGTAGAACTAAGGTATTGCATTATAGAACACACTGACAGATGAATATTTTCAATTATTTTATTGAAGGGCTTGGGCATGCACTGCATTTATAGCTTATTATGACCGCTCGCCCCTGTATTATAGTATATATACAGTACTATGCAATAGTTTTAAGCAGGTGTGAAAATGCTGTAAACTAGGTGTTAATAGTTTATTTTCATCAATTAACAAAATGCAATGAATTAACAGAAGAGAAATCTAAATCAAATCAGTGTGACCACCCTTTGCCTTCAAAACAGCATCAATTCTTGTAGGTTCACTTGCACACAAGTTGCTGGTAGGAAGGTTGTTCCAAACACCTTGGAGAATTAACCACAGATCTCCTGTGAATGTAGGCTTCCTCAAATCCTTCTGTGTCTTCTCGGTGATGTGGCACTGCTGATGGCACTGCTGGACATCTTCTGATTTCCATGGGGAATAAGCTTGATGTGTTTTATATCTGCTGCACTAAGTTTCCTCGGCCGACCACTGCATCTCTTTCTGTGTGCTTCTTCCAAAGAGCTTGAACAGCCCATCTTGAAACTTCAGTCTGCTTTGAAATCTTTGCCTGGGAGAGACCTTGCTGATGCAGTATAATTACCTTGTGTCTTGTTGCTGTGCTCAGTCTTATCATGGTGTATGACCTGTGACATGAAACTGCCTTCCACAGTCTCACCTTGGTAGCAGAGTTTGGCTGTTCGTCACCCAGTTTGAAGCCTCACACAGCTGTTTGTGTTTCAGTTAATGACTTTATTTATTTATTAAAGAAGTAAACTATCCCTCCATTGCACATTTTGCTTAGATTTATATTTTAAAAAAAGAAACTTTTTTACTATTTGAGTTATTTAAGAGACTTATAAAAACATACAACAGATCTAGATACAAGCACTGCTTATGTCCCAACCTTAAATTGTGTTGGTTTCTACAGAGTTTAATTACAGGTGTTGGTGTGCCACTAATCCAGAGAAAGACTGCTGAATATAGTCTGGATGAAACAGGCAGAGCTCTTATCAGATATCTCCCACTGGCTGATGGAGCAGTGGAGAGGGGGCTGGAACAACAAGAGGGGAGGAGAGATTGAATGAAAGATATTTAGGTTGTTGGTATTGATAAGACACAAACTATTAGATGAACTGAGAAAGCTAAAGAACGATTAATGCCTTGGTCACAATACATGACTTTAAAAGTCATCAGCTCACAGTGCTGTTCACACTAAACCAAATTGCAATGGCAATTTAAGGCAATTTTTCCACGGGTTGTCCGTCTGTATAGGTATATGCATACGCACAAATGTCCACATTGACTCAAGAATGAACTGATTTGATTTTGGTGGTCAAATGTCAAGGTCTCTGTGACTTCACTTCTGTCCCATTCTTGTGAGCATGATATATTCAGGAAGTCTGAAAGTAACTTCATTGCATCTGTCCCCCTGGACTTGAGGTCAAAGGTCAAGGTCACTGTGACCTCCTAAACACCTTTTTGGCCATAACTCAAGAATTCATACACTAATTATAACTCAGTTAATTTCACAGAAATGTCTAAATGATGAAGTGATGACATTTTATATCCAAAAAGTCAAAGGTCAGCTTCACTGTGACATCAGAGTATTCTCTCCTGAACAGAAGGGGATATTGTGACCGTATCTCACATTTGGTCCAATACTGAATTGATGACACCCACCTTGAAAGTGTGGCAATTTTACAGCTCCTCTGTGCTGCTGGGTTGAAGATGTGTGTGAAGCATCTATGTTTCAAAATTGGTAGCTTCTTTGGAGCACATCCTTATTTGAAGCATTGTCGACTGTCATCATGGCTACAACTTTATATTTTATGAGAATCAGCTTTATTGCCAAAGCATGCACACAGAAATTGACTGGGGTTTTTTTTCTTTTCTTTTTTTTTCGCTCAATGACATTACACACTAACACTAACACACAAAGACATACAACAGTAGGTCTCTACAAGCTCATTGGTTTTGCTGATATTGAGCTGATTTTACTGATATTGATATTGGTTGTCAATGCACCAGGTTACACCTCTGTAAAAATATTATTTACAGAAAAATAGTTATGTAAAAATATAATTTCCATCGTAATGCATGGATTGTTTTTGTTGACTTGTTTTGAATGGATCATAAACTTGTCATCTAAATGTCATCCTGGTATTGAAAACAAGTTATTGGGTTGTTCTATTCTAGTACTGTGTAGCTGCACATTAAATCTGATATTTGCCAGAAAATGATACCAGTAGAGATCCATGTAATCCATGCCTTATTTCTATGTGATGTGTCTCACTTGGCTCTCAAAGAGATTTGTAGCCATGGCAGCAGTATGGCTCTATGGATGGGATAGTAATGTCTGTAATCATGGTCAGGGTTAGGGCTAGGGTTGAGGTCCATTCACCACTTTGGATGGATGTGATATTTATTATGTTATCTATTATGAGATCCACTGACTTCTCCTTAGTCACCACCATGAGGTTCACATTTGGATGGACTGATGGTGAAGATGCTAAACATTACCTGTTTAACATGAGCATGTTAACATTAGGATTTACTTAGTAAAAATCACTGTTCCTAGATACAGCTTTACAGAGCCAGTATCTTTGTCGACTGTTGACCTGTCCAAAATCTCTCTTACCCAACACTCAACCACCACATAGTGGTAGCTAATTTTCTATAAGGATGCAGAATCAGATGTGATTTACTGAGTCACAATGCTATCAGATCAATATAAACAATTAATATTTCTTAGAGAAGCTTTCCGTGCCACATTACGCTATACCCATCTTTACATTCTCCGATTCTCTCTTACTGATTCAGAGTACATAATCTAGCATGACAGGCACATCAGTCTTCTCCTTAGTTTAATTAAGCCTCTACAAAGTAGGCACGAAGTGGTCAGCCATTTGAGCAGTGACTCTCTACAAAACAACACATGCACAGTCCTCACACTGTAATGGTGAGGTTTTTAAAATGATTTCTACAGGAAATTATGGGTCTCATTTTTCATATATAATCGTTATATGTCTTAAATGAGTTGAGGTCACAATTCTTTCAAATGTTTGAATTCATTTTTTTTCCTTTCTAGATTTCGTGAGAATGATACAGAGTACATATCCACAGCAGATAAACCTATAAACACTCTGAAACATGTAAAAAAAAAAATAATTGTAAAGTTGTGGTGTGGAACATGTCTATATCTCTTTTTCTTCTGTCAAATCTGGGCCCTAAAATGATCATCTTAAGAGGTCCAACAGGCAGCCCAGTTCCTCTGCACATATTTGTTCTTCAATGTAACCTAATACACGGTTTTATTATTCTTATTATTAATACATTTATTTGGATCATGAATACTACCTATGGTACTACTATTGAAACTGTTTATTCATGGCATACACATAAATGCAGATCAATGACATCACATCTGTTGAATGATTAGCACTCCAAAGAGCAATTACAGAGCAAGTCAGACACAACCGAAAATTGTCGCTGAAGATTTCAGCTGTGCAACATTAGAATGTATCACTGATAGGCAACTTATGTTTTTTGTACCACCTGCTTCATTAGGAATCTTTGTCTTCTGAATATCAGGACACTTCAATTGCAATCAGAATCTGAATCTCACTGACTTGTCTAAATATTAGACTGTGCCAAAAACAATACAGAAGAAGTCTCCCAGGAGTTAGGAGAAGAAGCTGTGAGCTGAAATGGAAACATGGTAAATACTGAAAATAAATACTGGTCATCAAGGCACACGTTAAGTTAGAGCATTTATATGAGAAGCAAAGTTCACAATGATCTATAAAATAATCTAGAAAATAAATAAAAAGTAAATTACAGTGAATTTTGGGTGTCAGAAAATTTGCATTATTTAGAAGTCCTTTACCGTTTTGACAGCTAGTAATTACTAATTTGCTGGCTTGTCTACAGTAATGACATGATATCTGGTTAATTACTGGATATCCATCTTCATGGTAGTCCCACTTGCTGCTGGTCTGTCATATTGGTTCCTTTTCTGAACCTGTGTCAGCTTGGGTGGATAACACTTTTCTTTCTATCAAACTGATGTTTTGAGGCGATGTATTGTAGTGCATATCTCATGCCACCAGAGGTCAGTCTCTACTCGAGCTGAGCTGAGAACGATGGCAACTACGAGTGGTGGAGTAACATCACAGACTAGTGAAAATGAAAAATAACTCTGCTCCTGTTTGGGAGTCTTTTGGATTTACTCCTGATGATAATGTTGAGCCAGCTGTCTGCCTTCAGCACCCGCACATCAGCTCATTCTCGTTCGGCCCACTGATGTGTTGGTATCGACTGCGGCAAGTGTTATCTGGTGCTTATTTTTTATCTGTACATTATCATCATAATATGTGGGCTAGTCATACAGCATTGAAGGCTAGACAATGTCTTACATGCCATAATGACTGCTATCACCAGCATCTCAACTTTGGCATTTTAATACCACCATACACAATTTCTCTCGGAAAAATGTCAGAAAGGACATGAAAAACAGGTACGGCCCAAGCCCAATACAGAAAGTTTCAGAGAGCGAGGAATCATGATTCAATATTCTCTCCTTGGGAACTGGGTATTCTGTTGTGTTTCTTTCATACATAGTAGTGATGAAAAGCTGGCCTGACAGCTCCTTAGTGACAGTTTTTCATTATAGCTTGTCTAACAGTGCACCTGTACAATTTCTTTTCATTTACATTTTCTTGAGCATTTCTGATCGTATGTGTACAGTTTGTGTGTGACTGCATGTGTGTACGTGCACACATATGGTACATGGTCAGCACACTCCCCAGTCATTTAGAACCAATCACAGTCCCTCTTCTGTTGTGCTCAGGAATCCATCAAGCAGTGCACTCCCTCCAGATGCCAGCGGGCTCTTCTCATTGTTGATTCATTTTTATTTTCCCTCTTTCTTGTTGGCTGTTGAAAGCAGAGCTGTTTTACTTGAGCGAGCAGCTGTAACACAGCACCACAGTAATAAAGCAGGAGCACACATACACACACCCTGCACACAGCTCAGACTAAAGGAAGTGGGTCAAATGGTTCGTGTCTTGGTAATAGATTGGCCGGCAGGGGCCGAATAAAAGGACACACACACACACACACACACAGCAGCTTGTTTCTTGTTTGGAGGTGTGCCTGATGAATAGGTCAGCCCTCTGAGGGAATGAGAGACACAAGTTAGCTGGAGAATGAGCAAAATTCATCATGTGTCATCGCCTACTCACTTCCTTCCACCGCTTTCATTCTCCCCTTTCCCTGATTTCTTTACACTCTCCCTTTCGTCTCTGTATTTCTATGTCGTTCTCTGTAATGTCCCTTTGGTCATTCATTCATTTTTTTCCTCCTCTTTTCTCCCCCTTGTTTGTCTCTTCTTACCTTCTTCATTGTTCTTTCCTGTCTTCCAGAGCCATAAAAGATATAGCATCCTGTTCGATGTTTGAACTGTTTGTAAAACCACTTTCAGGTCTCCCACAGACAGTGGCCTACACTCATACACTCACACTCACACACACACACACACACACACACACACACACACACACACACACACACAGACACACTCACACACACACAGACACAGACACACACACACACACAGACACTCACACACACACACACGGCAGCTCAGTGTGGCGTAGCTGTGGTAGCAAGGTGTCCTTCCACTGCAGGCTTTGACTCCCAGCAGGAACAACGCTGACTGTAGAGATCACATGTGTTTACAAGCTGGTGAATGAAGGACTGTACAAGAGCGAGTGGAATGAGTCATTAGAGTCACTACTCTCTTAAAACAACAGCTGATTCCCCATGAGTTTAACCTTCATTCATATCATATCAATGATTTAAGCTTATTAACTCAATAGTTTTGAGTCAGAATGTTTTTGGAGACCTATTTGCAGTAATTCTGTCATGGCCAAAAAAGTTAATGCCACACAGAGAGGATGTCAGTGCGTGCTTCAACAAAACTATTTTTATCAATGTTGAAATAAATGAATGTGTTTACCTCTAGATCTCAGGAAGTGACTTTAAGTTGGGTTTTCCATTATGCATTTTTGAGTTCAAGTCTACAATCAACATAAGTAGAATGGCAACATTATCTGTGTCTCTTCCTGAAGTTTCTTCCCTTTTCCCCCCACTAAAGGGTTTTTATTTTTCTTTGGAACTAGTTTTTGCCTTATCTAAATAGAGGGTCTAAAGACAGAGGATGTTGTGTGCTGTAAAGATTGTAAAACCCCTTGAGGCAAGTTGTGATTTCTGATTCTGCGCTATATAAATAAAATTGACCTGACTCGTTCTATTTTAAATGAAGCTCATATAGGTAAAGCAAATATACACTAAGCTGAGATTACTTTGTTGTTGTTGTTCAAATGAAGAAGTTGGAGAAGCTTTGACAAACAGATAAGAATGAAATTAGTTCGGTGAGAGTTTTATAGCTATTCATGAAATTGAAGTACATATTTTCCAAAGTCTCACCTCAACACACACACACACACACACACACACACACATCTAACTTAAAAAGCAGCAGTTTTTCTTAACTCAGTACATTTGGTGTGGTGACTTGCTTCTCATTTGGAGGATTTTTCGTAATCTCCAGCAGCAGTTACTGTGACCGTCATGAGTAGCAAGCTCTCCAGATGACATGAAATGTGGCAGGCTGCAGTGTCCTTAAGTTAGCCACATACCTGGCGTTAGTACCATTAGCCTAATGTTGAAGTTAGCCCACACCATGTGCTTGATTAAAGATTAGTTTAATGTTAGCACAGAGACTCGTAGTAGTCTGACTCAGAGCTTAATTTGATGTCACATATAGATGAACAATACAGTAAATGTGTGTGTGTGTGTGTGTGTGTGTGTGTGTGTGTGTGTTCCTATCCATAAATCACCTCCAGCAAAAGCAGCTTGGGAAACACATCATTAGGAATGTGGGATAATTAGTTTCCATATACTGTATATTGAGCATGTGTGTTTTGGCACAGCTTGGCAATTACAGCAGAAGAGATGAATAAAGTTGATAATAAAATGCAAGTTAACCCTTTATTGGGCAAGTGACTATTTTTGGTAATTTTCGCACAATTTACAAAAGTGAAAAATTTATATATAACAGATATAACAGAAGATAATAACAGAATTTAAGTTTTGTTTTGTACTCCAATAACATTTTCATTGTCTTTGTCAGTTTCAAAGTATTTCATGCTTTCATTCCCAATCGTGATATTATCACTTGTTACCAATTTACCTGTTACTGGTGAAATGTGGCAAACAGGTGTTTTTTAAGCATTCCTCAACTTTCACAGACTTCTTTAACCTTGTTCAGAATAAGTATGTATTTACAAAAATCAATGAAGTTGATGAGATAAAAATGTAAATGAGATTAAATATATTGTTGTATTATTGTACTGGTTTTTGAGTATCTGTTAAAAAGGATTAGCACAATATCATATTTTGTTTTATGTACATCTTACACAGTGTCCCAGCTTGTTTGGAATCAGGGTTGTAGCTATCCCTACACCAGGAAGGAACTTCAACCCAATGACATCAGAAATGATTTCAAAAAAGGGGAAACAAACACCGCCAAAAACCATCAGAACATGTTAGGTCAGCTGGACATTGTACACAGTGGTTGCATTGGTCATCTGATTAAGGATTAAGCTTTCAAAGTTCAAATGTGGATGGTAAGGGAGCGTAAAGAAGAGCCTGAAGGGGAGATGAACAGGAGTCAGACTCCAAATGGCATCAGTCCATTTCTAGATGATGTAGCCAAAAAAAGATCTTTTTGATGTTTGCTGCCCAATAATAAAACATTTAGTATGAAATAGCTTAGCCTATCTTTTGATCTACTCTCTGAAGCAGGGACTTTTTAATGCATGGAACGCAGCTCCTCCATGTAAAAAAAATAGATCACGTTGTCAACTGAGTGGAAAAAAAGAACTTGGCAGACAAAGAGGCAAACACACACTCCAGAGTATGTGCCAAAGGCAGCTTGTTTCCACAAGGACTGCAGGGAGGTGGACTCGGGAGGCTCAGGATGCTCTGCAGGACTGCTTTGAGTCTACAGACTGGGCTGTGCTCTGTGAGCCACGTGTGGAGGACATGAACAGCACAACAGACTGCATCACAGAATACATTAAAATTCTGTTTAAAAAAAGTTGGGAACCACTGTTCTAGTGCAAACAAACCTATCCTTTATCGTTGCAGTTTCATCAAAAGAGTTTTTAATTCTCATCATGTAGACAGTGAGACTCTATTGATCAGTCTTGTCAATACTATGGTTTCACTAAATTCTATCTAGTTATCTTTTACTTTGTTTTAAAAGTTAATTTAAAAGCAAAGTTCAGTGTTCAGTTTCCCACTGTTAATTGTCTTTTGAGAAGGAGGGCTTTGTAAGGTGGTGTGTGTTCTTTCCTGCTGTGGCTTGCTGTGTCTGTCAGCTCTCCCCAGAGATTCCCCTCAACAGCCAGCCCACATTGTTTCTTTTCAATAACCTCCTCCATTAACCCCAATCTTTTTTAGGGACCAATTAAAGTGGTAGGTACTCACTGCTGGGCAACAGCTAGAGGATCTAAAATAATGAGAAGGCTACAAACAAGCATCACTTGAACCAAAGAAAACAGAGCCTTGTTCTCCTATTTGTATAGGAGACAGTCATCCAGTGTAGTCATAATCATGATTTTTCTGGTAGGATAGTCTGAAATGGTGAGGTGCAGCAGTGCTTCCCTTGGGCTGATGACAGAACAGAATTGATAACAATATTACAGAACATTTCAACCTGAACACACTTGACCACCGTCGGGCTCTGATCAGAGAACATAGTTACCACTATTATCCTTGGGGTCAATTTGACCCCAATCAATGTTTATCATTCAAAAAATAATTGTTGCCTTTTTTTGTTTGACTTCATATTTCATGACTTTTCCTAATTTGATTGGTACAATTGATTAAGCATAAAATTATCATGATGATATTTTTTTTAATGTGCTGAACACATATTGCACGCATTGGTGTTCCTCTGGGGTCAATTTGACCCCAAGCTGTTTTAGCTGTGTAAAACTTGTCTGTCTGTGTGTGACCCATCTGTGACCTAACATCCCCACACCTGCAGGTGCAGAGGTGATACAATATTCAACAATATTCTCTCTCCATAATATGGTCCCTTTCCCCACTTCAACAGTAGGGTAGACTTAGCGCTGCTAATATTATCAAAATGGTTCAAGGCCCCAACACACATGCAGTCAGCCATGTTGAAGACACCAAGTCATCATTTGAGCACTTCATAACACCATCTGTTGAAAATATTGTTCTTGGGATGACAAATTTAGAGGGGCAGGCATTTGGCAGGAGTTTCCAAATCTAAAGGTGAAGCAACAGCAATACAAAAACAACAAAACAGCAATGGGGGGGGGGGGGGTTCACCAGCATCAAACAATATAGATCATTCTGTGAGAATCATGAATGTGCACCCCAAATTAGAAAAGATTTGGATGAAAGATTTTCAATATACACTAACTCTAAAACTGAAAGTTTGACCTGATGGTGGCGCTGCAGGAAACGTCATATCATCACCAAAACCAACAGGGTTCATACTCTTGTGGTCACTAACGTTGTCAGTAAATTTGAGAAGATTTGGAAGAAAACTTTTCAAGATAAATTAATTCCAATTTTGGCCTGATGGGCCTGTTTGTCCCGATGGTGACGCTAGAGAACAGGTCAAGATTTCATTATCAAGGTCAAATTGACCCCATGGGTGAAAAGTGTTAGTAATATTTGAGGATAATAGGAGGGTTAAGCTCTTCACTTGCAGAATGGAAATAGTACAACCCCGACTAGCAAAAAGGGATCGCATACTCTCTGTATAAAGAAATGCTGGAAGGAGCTGTTTGGTTGAAGGCGTTTGGCTAGGTTCTGGTTGGGTTGTCTTTTTTTCTTACTGTACTAAAGCCTCCTTCAGATTAGTCGGGTCACCTGCACAGTCGGGGTGGAACAGGACGGCATAGTGTGGACCTCTCACACGTTACACCATGCCCACCTGGCAAAGCCCATAGCTGGCAGGTGAAAAGAAGCAACCGGACACACCAGGTGATTTAAGGGATATGTTAGAGAGTTGGCAAATTGATACATTAAGTATCAAGACCACAGATACTTTTCTTGTTTTGAGTGTTCATACTTGCAATAGGATTTATAACAAGACAGGTAAAAAAAAATACAATAAATAATACATTTGTCTCATCTTGCATCAGCCTCAGTCAAGCTGCTCCAAATCGTTTATAGTTGGTTCAAAATGCAGCAGCCAGGCAAATAACTAGTACTAGCCATCGATCCCACATTACCCCCTGTTGCATTCTGCCACTGACATCCTGTAAAATACAGAATAAACCACAAGATCTTGTTGATTACATATAAGACACTGCATAACCTTGCTCCCACTTACATTTTTGACATTGTTGTTCATTCCGCTGTTCAACCACTCTGATACTCAAATTGGCCTTTTATCTATCCCCCGCGCCAACTGCAATACTGCAAAACTGCAAAACAAAAGATCTCGCCAAACTCTTTGTAATCATCCTCCCCAATCTAACAGATTTGCTGAATCTCTGGACTGTTTTAAGCAGCTTCTAAAAAACAGTCTTTATAAGCAAGCCTTTTTATAGATCACCAATCCTGGCTTATGTTTTGGTTCATTTTACTTTGGTTTGCGTGACATTTTTCTGTGTTTTACACCGTAATTTATTTGTCTTTATTTGTTTGTGCTCTTTGTTTCGCTGCTGTTGTCACTTGAACCTGGTCCATTCAGCATTATACAGTAAATACATTTGTTGTTTATCATTAAAAACACTGTCATACATGTAATTAAGTTATCAGAGAATAATTAAAAAAATCTTAGTAGTAATGTAATTAGAAGTAGCTTATTAATCAACTACCTTTTAACCTTACATTGCAACACATTTAACTTAACAGTACATCAAACAATAATTAATGGTGCTGGCATCTGTGTGAGAATCTGTGATTCTGGTTCTGGTATAGCATGGCATCAGATCTGAACCAAATGTTTTGGTTATTGTCCTCGCCATTCGAGGCCAGCAGTAGGGTTAGAAGTGACATGGACTGGACTACAATGGAAATAGCACAGCAAAAATAATCATGGAAAATCATTAGCATGAAATGACTAAAAGTTTTTAAAAGGTATTGCAAGTCTCCAAACCTAATAAAAGTGTGATCTTAGTTAAAAAGTATCTCTCCTCCATAGATGGTGCACATGTAGTGCCATCTTTTACGGTTTAAAGGAGGATTTAAAGGAGATCCACTCACATGGTCAATCATATGTTCTGTATATAATATTGAACTTCATGCTTGTCGTGCTGCCATGCATACTCACCTCCCTTTCATTCTCTCTCTCTTTCTGTGTGCATTTTCAGACCTGAAGAGGGAAGCCAGCATCTGCCACATGCTGAAGCACCCCCACATTGTGGAATTGCTGGAGACATATAGCTCAGATGGGATGCTCTACATGGTTTTCGAGTTGTAAGTCTCTGCCTGGCAAGGATTCCACTCAACATTTTTGAACATACAAGTAGGATCATAAACCTCACACCAACACACATGAGGCAGAAAGGAAAGATCGTTCCTTGTTGTCGGTGGGTTTGGCTATAGGTAGGTGTGGCAGTGGGTTGCATCTACAGGAGAGAGTGAAGATGCAGTTGTATAAGGAAAGAGGACTTACAGTGCAGTAGAGTGATGGATGAAAGGATGGCAGCATTAGCAAGGCAGTTGCAGTGATAACAGAACAGAGACAAGGTGAACCCTGCGGGGGGTTTACATAGTCAGCACTGATATGAGAGAGCTTGTTAACTGAAGATGGGGAAGAAAAAAGGAAGGGGGAAGACGAGCAGGAAGTAAGTGTTGTGTGTGTGAGTGCGTGTATGTGTGTGTATATATATATATATATATATATATATATACACACATACACACCCTTCCCCGAGCCCCTCCCAGCCTGCTCTGTATCTTCATCTTTCCCCCTTTTCCAGAACTAATTCCTTTATCATTTAATTCTGTCGTCATCGTCCAGGCAAGTGCTGAGAGTTTCTGCGCACTTCTATCATGCAGCTCAGTGCAGGGGAGAAAAACTTTCAAAGAAATACAAATGAGGTGCATTTAAAGGGATTTTCATGCTTTTGGAGCTCATTTGCCTGCAAGCTTTTGTTTCATGCACACACTATGAAACAAAAGACATGGGAATGCCGGTAGATTTGAGATATTCCTGAGTGGTAGAGGATAGGTAACTGAGTAAACATGGTAAATAAATGCAGAAAGCTTAATTTGTCTCCCTCCTGGCTGAGTGTTATGAGGTGATAGGAGTGGAGAAAATACGGATGTGCTGCTGCCAAATCCTACATAACATCCCTGTTTAATTGTTGCAGATGCTTAGTGACAATAAAGAGTATATTTCAGTAAATGGGGTAAGAAAGGAAGTAGAGAAATTATGAGGAACAGAGTTGGCTCTTGTTAAATGACTGGGTAATAATTAAGTTTGTGTGTGTTTGTGCATGCAATGAGAACTGTCAATCAATCCTAAACTCTACACGTGTGCTTTGTGTTAGTAAACAGCCAGCTCAACAGGATTGAGGCAGTGCGCAAGAGCCTAATGACCATAGCTTGAAAGTCTGTCTTCAGCAGCTTATTGATTGCACACATTTCTGTGCATTAAGACGCGTTGTCACCTCAGCTAGAACCTGGTTTTAATCAACCGAACTGAGAAGCTGGCTTTGTTAGAGCCATATCTTTATTGTTAATTACTCTGAAGGCGTAAATGCATTTAAATGCAAAAGCCTTAACCCTCATCATGACAGCAACAGCTTCTCCTGAACACTCAAGTTAATATTGTAGAGCACATGACAGTATACAAATATTTTCATCTCTCTGAAAGTCTTCCATATATTTCTAAACAATACGTGACCACAGTTTTCAAAATTCAATTTGCGTTGACCCATAGACTAATAAGTTTATTAAAGGACTGGTTGATTATATTTGGGTAATTTCTACTGTTGGTATGATTCATTAAAGAAAAGGTGTGAGCAACAATATTGCCATATTTTTGTTGTGCTCTGTTCATAGATTAAAATTACAACAAAACAAGACAAAAAAAATCAACCCATGTGATCTGTGATCTAATTTGGTATCAGTATAAATATCTCATGTCAGATTTTATTTTACTTTCAATTGTACCTGTAACAAATAAGCTCCCTCTAGTGGAGTATCTATGGGACATCCTGGAGTTATTCATGGGCCTCTCCGTCTGTGTATTTTACTATCCAGATGGACTCTCATAAGATTCATACCTAATTATAGCCTTGTAATCAAAATCTAATCCCTCTAAAGTTTGTTTGAAAGTACATACAAAAATAACCAAAAAAAAGCTGTTTTTAAAGAATAGCTGACCACCTCTAAATCTCTTAAACAATAAAGTGGTTAACTAGTATAGTCTCAGCATCACAGCAGCTTCAGTTTTGGTAATTGTGGTGATACAGCTGTTTCAACTTCAACCCACCGAGACAAGGCATAATTACAGCGTCAGGAGAGAATCCTGACCTGTGTCTTCCATTTCACCTTCACAACCAATCACCAGTCATCAGAGAAGCAGAGTTTGAAGTTTTAATAACTGTGACCTTTCTTACCCAGATTCCTCCCCTGACCTTTATGCCACACTCTGTGTGTGTCTCTCTCTCTCGTTCAATCTATGTCTTTATTAGTATGGATGGAGCAGACCTGTGTTTTGAGATTGTGAAGAGGGCAGATGCTGGCTTTGTCTACAGCGAAGCAGTGGCCAGGTGAGGTTTTATCATTTGATTTTCTTCCTTAAGATGCCTCCTCGTGCTGTTTTTATTTTTGTGCTCTGTATCGATATTTGAAAACTTAACTTACATGTAAACACTCTGTGATACAACAATAACTGTACAATGTCTTTTCCTTAGTCATTACATGAGACAGATCCTCGAGGCACTGCGCTATTGCCACGACAACAATGTCATCCACCGAGATGTCAAGGTATTTCTGACTGACAGTTTCCTCCATTTACTCTAATCTTACTTAGCTGAAGCTAGAAAATGATTGTGACTTTAAGTGAGTCGAGGTATTTTTAACAAAAGTAAAGACTATGCACTGCACAAACATGATTATCAACACAGACACAGTGTCGCTGATTCAAAGCACCCATGACCAGACAGTGTTATCCAATTGTAAAGCTGCTGCCTCATCATCAGTTCCAGACCTGCAATTCGAGTCAGACTTGCATTACGTACAGTCAAAAGAAGTAACAGCAACAGTTGGAATGTCCTGCATCTGCAGAAAAGCAACTTAAAAGCTGCAGAAAATGGTACTATCACCACATGTACTGATTTACCAGTTACTCTGGTACACCTAGCAAAAATGTATGCAGTTTAACAGACAGTCCTGCAATGTGTCCTACCTTCATGAAGGTTATAATGATCTGTTGTTGAAATTGTTTTAGAGACATGTTGATTTAACTGCAGGATAATTTTAGAGGCTGAAGTTTGTGGTACTGTTGAATTATACTGTGTTATAATGATGCAAACTTATCGGTGAGGGTTGGCTAAATAACAGACACCTCTCTCTATGAAGAATTACAGTTCAACAGCACCACTAACAACATGCTCAAAAACAATCTTAAAGTTGAATGTGAAACTGTTTCATAAATCAATAACTAAAATCGTCATAAGTTCCAGCTCTAAAATAAAATAATGCCGCATTCAATGAACGCTTCCTATTGTCTGATGGATGGATGAACACACTGTGGTCTTTTAAAGTCATCAGATCAATGTACTGTTCACACTACAGTACACTCTGACTTGTAATTGGAACCTTCGAATCATTGTGGTTTGTCCACTACATGACTGAGTCTCACATTACGAGATCTTTCACCAGGATGAGTCCCTGATGGGTCTGTCTGCTTTCTAAACTATGTTTTGTCATGAAAACACAAGTAAGAAGTGACACATTAAGTGACGCGCTACCATGCATTGGAAAGGATTTTTTTCTCTTCCGAAATGGATGTCTGCAAGAGTCCAGGTTGATTGTACCCTGATTTGCAGCCATGTTGCAGTTGTTGTCATGTTGCATGCGGTTTCTGGCTGCTCTTCGATCTCAACCCCTCCCCTCCCTTAGCCTGTGTCTGCTTGCATGGGAGGCAGCACTGTCCCTGACACAACCAGATATTTAGCCTACTTGCTATCTTTCAGACATTGGCAAGCTCTCTGCAAGCTCTCTGGATGCATCATTGAACAATTCACACATAGTGATCGAGTGCCGATTTGTCAACACTGGTTTGCCTTTGACCTAGGGACATATGTCAGTGATCTATGTTGGCGAGTGGAAAATCAGGACTACATTCCTGTAGTTTGAACTTTACAGCCAAATGCCAATGCTTAGTTTAACTACCCATTTGGTTCCTTTTTATTGTACTATTCAAATTATTATAATCATCCAATCAATCATCAGCCATTAAAAAAAATCTCAGAATCCTATCATGTTGTATTGTTTACTTACCCAGGACTCCCTGCCGGGAAAATAAAAAAACACTCATTGCTGACTCTGGTGCAAATGTTAAAATTGCTTTTAGCTCACAACATTGTGCCTACATCTGTAAATCTAAATCTGTTGCTGCTTCCTTCTATTCCTATAGGTGGCGCCTGTTGTTATGTGTAGAATCTGCTGCCTCCCAAACATGAAGTGAACCTGTGAGTTTAGGAGTAGAATTGCAGTTATTAGGTGATAATATGATACCAGCTTGCCTTATTTTTTTGTTTTCCACGTTTTCCAGACAAAGCAATGTGTCAGCTTTCAGCATTGGCTGTCTTGATTTCTCTTTATTCATCTGTCCTCATCAAGAAACAGTCAGTTACTAATAGTGTGTGTAGTTGGACTTCACGTATGACATTGATTGAAGGAAAAAAGTGAGAGATAGTTTGACCTGGTGAATGTGTTTAGCCAACTAATGAGAAGAGCCATCATGGGCCCGGGAAAAAAAACTCAAATAGGGCTGCATTCAAAGTGCCATCTTTTGTCTCCTTGGTCACACTTGTGATATTCACAATCAGTGCAAAACACAACTCGCTCAGCAGCCCAGATGTGTTCAATAGTTTATATGTGATATTCACAGATCTCAGTTGCAGTACTTCCTTTTGTATTCATTTTATTGCCAAGAGACTAATAGTGCATGTTATATGGCCACAGTCAGCTCCCAGCTTGTGGATTACTGTCTCTCCATTCAGCATTGTGCTCAGGTATTAGTCATGGAAGCCTATGCAGTCCAAGCTCTGTCTTCAGTCAACTGCTCTCCAAAGCACGAGCTCTGCTATATCACTGGCTTAGGCTTAGGCCCATTGTGTATATATGAGTAGCAATCAGCCTGTAAGTTCAGAGGGTCATGAGCTGGCTGTTTGCACTGTGTGTTTTTCAATGCAACTTCTGGTTAACAGGGTGATATCTTTAGTATTTCCACTCTGTCCAGCTCCTGTTTCCTCTATTGTCACCATCTGTTTGCCCTATTAGATACTGCATGCATTGACCTTTTACTTTGTTCCTCTTTTTTTGCTGTATTCTAAGTAGATCACACCCTTCACATGTCACAAAAAGAAATAGATCACAGCACGTACACACAAGTTAAAATCCTCATTCCTAATCCCAGAGGGCATCATCATCTCTCTTTCACACATTCAAAAGCCAACATACATCTTGCGAGATTCTTGAAAGGTTCTTTCAAAAAAGTAAATAAAAATGAAAATCCATAGAACTGACACATACTGACACTAAAAGTACAACATGCAGCAGCTACATTCTTTGATGTAGCAGATTAGAAGGGCATATCCTTATGATGAATTTGTTGTAGTAACGTACATATGTGATGAATAGAACATGAGCATTTGCAAAAGTGAAAATGTGTCTGTTTGATCTGTGAGATACAAATGCAGCTTTGACATTGGCCCAGGGTGGTTTTCACTTCTATTATCACCTTTAACAGTGTCTCCATGAGCTCCTGTCTCTGGCTTATCTGATGTACTGCCTTAGTTTTCTGACCTTTACAAGAAACACACAGGGACACTCACACTAAACATTACATACACATACAGTGTATTAACAACAAAACTGTCTGTTGAATATGGATCAGCTTGAGTGTGCAACATCTTTCCATGCATGAGTGTCACTGAATTCATTTACACCCTGATGTTCATAAATGACCATGAAGTTTCGATATTTGTCTTCCTCCTCACCTCACCACAGACCTACCCCAACGACATCAGCACTCATGTGTTTCTGTGTCTATTTCTGTGCATCTTGTGTGTTTACCTTTGGTCCTCTCATTGCTACAGACAGTTTGCATGCTGATGTGCTGCAAACTGATAGAATTTGTTTATCCTGATTTGGATTTGAGTGCACAAGTTTGAGCAGTGAAAGCCAGCACCAGTGCGCATTCTGAAGGTGAACTTTCTTTTTTGGGACTGTTCACCCATCTAGTATTTGTGTTTGAGGTAGAAATGATGCTGAATGTTTGATTTGCAAAACACAGATCCTGATGTTATGTTGAGCAATCCAAGGAATCCATAAAAACAGCAAAAGCTTTTATGCAAACTTAAATGAATAGAGTCATGCTGGTGCAGACATATACCTTACCTTACACAATAGTATTCTTTTTTCTCCAGGTATACAGTATAAGGTGAAGAGAAGAAACAGTAGGCATGTCTGTGAATTTTACGGTTAGGTCTCCTGGAATATAACATAGTCTCTCTGCAGGAAGACTGAAACTTTTGTAGAAATGTCAGCAGGCATATCTTCTAGTGGCATTTTTGCTTGTCATGTTAGAGTCAGCTTCTTTTTACATTGTGGTTAAATTTGTGTCTATCTGTTGCAGTATTACAATTTTAGAAGCTGGTGTTGTTCAGATCATACTTCCACAATAAATTGTCTTAGCTAGTCTCCACTCAAATTGCCTTCATCCTCCATCTGTCCTAAAGGAGGTGCAAAATATGGGAGGACAGAATGGGAGTTATGGGAGTTACAGTCATACAAATAGTAGCTGCACCTGATTTATCCCTGCAGACTGCTGTGAAAGGAAGAATACAAAAGTCTGAAATTTCACAAAAAAACTGTTGTAAATCTGGAGCTCTACAGATACACAGGGAGTAAGAGACTATTATTGGGTTGAAAAGGCCAAATAGAGAAAGATTCAAATTAGAGGATGCTTTATGAAATTACTTTCCTGGACATCTCCATACTGCAAAACAAAAAAGTAGCAACAAGCAACCTGTCGTTTTTCCATAAGACCTTCTGTTTCCCACAGTGGCATCCTGCTTTTTTTCTGACATTTAATAGCTCCTAGCAGCTGCAGTATACTCACTAATACTTAAGTACACATGCTATATTATTCTGATCTGTTTACAGCTGTAACCTAGTCAAATGTATTTGACTCAGTTTTACCAAAAATCTCCCCCCATTTATTTTTCATAACCTTTTCAAAAACAGATTTTTTTTTTTTTTATGTTGAGCTGATCTCAAGCTATTTAAAGACCTTTTCCTGACTTGCAGCCTCCCTGGAGTTTTGCAGGATGGAGGATTTCCTAACTTTCCTGACTTAACTTCGGGTGTCTTCAACCAGTATTCCATGGTCAATATAGCCATGGCATCAGATCTTATTTAGGTAATTTGCAACAAGCTTAACAAATACCCCCTGTAGTCTTTTGTACTAACTGAAGCCTGATCATCCGCCTGCTGGTGATGACCCACAGTTCTGCAAAACAGACGGAATTGAATGGCAGAGCAAATGCCATATTCTCTCTTGTCTAGGTTTGATGGCAAAATTACACCTTTGTGTGCCATAGTGCTTGTCACAGTCTTGACAGTTTTTATTGTAATGTATTAGCAACTGTCTTTGTTTGACTGTCTGCCTGATCTAAGCCAAGTTGTTGTCTCGCTGTCAAAGGAGCTGTCAGACTCACCTTCTTGGGTTGGGCTCGCATCATTGTCTGAGATTCCAAATGCCAGATATCCCATTGTTACGCATGTATATGTGATATCTGTGCTGTACATACAGTCAGGTCCATCAATATTTGGACATGGACAGAGTTTTCAGTATATCAGTTCTGCACACCACCACAATGGATTTGTTGTGAAACAATCAAGATGTGCTTTCAGTGCAGACTTAGCTTTGAGGGTATTTCTATGGAAATCAGGTGAACGGTGTAGGAATTACAACACATTTTATATGAGCCCTCCACCTTTTAGTGGACCAAAAGTAAGTGGACAATTGTGCTCAGCTGTTCCATGGCCAGGTGTGCAGGCTTTATGCAAGGTATTTCTGTAACTTCCTGCTTCTTATCAAATTAGAGGTTTATAGAGCAACATTTCAGAACTGGTCTCTGCGGCTGTGATGTTGTGCTCCCATGTAATGTGCACAGCAGTGTATGGTCAACAGCAGTGCACTGCATCACTGTTTGATTACTAAGCAGTTTAAGACACATTTTGCAGTCCCCCTTTTCAAGGTTAGATTTTTTTGATATAATGCAAATGGAGTAATGTATGCAATTATGTTGCCCTGTGATTCTCTCCAACTTCATAGAGTTTCTGACAAATGGAATTTAGAGTTTCCCTTATTAGTCAAAGATATTTTTTTCTATTTCAGCGACCTTTTACTTTTTAATCAAAGTCTTCTGTCTGCCCTCAGTAGTCTTATCTACACAGAAAAGATAACTTGTGATCTTGTTGTAGTCTCATTTCTTAACACTGCCTGTATTTACTCTGCCTTGCGGTGGCACTGCTGTCCTAGATCTAGCTGGCAAGCACATACAGTTGAGTGTCTTGCATCTTAAATATCTCTGTCCTCTTGCCTTGTTGTATTGACGGACCATATTTAAAAACTATTTAATTACTTCTTTATATTTTAAAAAATGATTCAGCACACTGATATATGGTTTGAAAACAAGAAAATTACACCGAGATAGTAGGAGAACATGTTTATTATCCATCAAAAGCTCTGACATTTACAGAGAGTGGTATTTTGCTAGTAAAGCCCCGTTCTTTCATCTCAGTAAAAGCTGTTCTGGGTTTTATGCAAGCTTCTGATCACTATCATAATTTGTTATGAAAGCTCAGGCTTTGATGTAGTCTGAAAAGTTGCTATCTTCTTTCCTTTGAGTTTGTGTGAATGTCTAACTTTGTGTTTGCTTGGTAAAAAAAAAAAAAAAAGGTCTATCTGACACATTGGTCCAGTGTTTTGTTTCAGCAGTTAAACAGCAGATTTAAATAAGCAAAAAAAACTCTTAAATCCTCGGTTATCCCAATTTTGTAATTGTGGTTCCCACAAAAAGGCCCAAATTCAGGGTTTCTCCCAGAAATAAATAAAAATGATTATTTGATTTTTCAGTCAGCAGGGGAAATATTTTTCTATGAAAAATAAATGCTTGTTCCAGCTTCTCCAATCTGGGTGGTTCTTTTTTCACTTCATTGTAAATGGAATATTTTTGTGTTCTGGACAAAAGCAGCAAGGAAATTGGAATCAGATCTAGGGAGGAATAATACAGTAGCATGGCTCTTTGGACAGCAATGTGCTTCGGTTGATCTACCACTTTGGTCCAGACTGAAATATCTTAACATCTATTATATTGTGCATCAAAGTTTGAACATAAATATATGTTGCCAAGAAGATGAATCTTTGTTGATCCTCTGACTTTTCATCTAGAACCATCATCAGGTCCATTTGTCCAATTCTTTGGCTTATGACCTGCAAAACTAATGGCATTCCCATCAGGCTCATATGTACTTCGTGTTAAATGCTTATTAGCAAATATTAGCATGCTAACAGGGTACACTAACATGGTGAATAGGGTCAACATTATACCTGCTTAGCCTGTTAGCATTGCTAGTGTTAGTATTTAACAAAGCGCCTAATAACTGTAAACTCTTGTCACTATTTTCTGACATTCTCTTCACTAAACAAATAATTTTAGAAAATGCCATGTTTTTCCTAATGAAAATTGAATTGTGTGTGGAATGTCAGTATTAGTTTAATTGTGCATACCAAGAGTGATGTTTTTCACTATGTTAAAGAAAACTCCCCATTCATAGCATTTGATAGTTCACAAAGCTTGGTATAAATTACTTCACAAAACATGATGTCATCATATCAGCAGAACACTGTTTTATTAGAATGCGTGTGTGTGTGAAGGAACTTCACATGCAAGGTTTTCCCTTTCCATCAGAAATTCCGTATTGTGCTGTCTCTGAGTCTACTTGGGTCATGCTTTTCACAGAGATACTCTTTTGTCCTGGAAGACTCTGCATCCACTGGGAAAAAATAAAGCATGAAGCCATACTCCAACTGTGTTTAAAAAGCAAACTGGCAAAGTGCAAAATTTCAGCCATTGGCAATTCTGGCAACAATGGTAAAAGATGTATGCTTTGAGGCAGTCTACCTCACTTGCCACCGCTACTGCCCCTTTCCTCTGTGGTTGCTGTCTTGTTTAGGTTGGGACAGTGGAAGCTCAATGTCTCAAAGTACCTTTACAGCCCAGTTAAGTGGATTCAGTAACTGTCTTCTCCTTCAGATTGCCACTTAAGCAGATGTCTGCTTGTCCTCTGTCAGTCCTCTCATCCTTACCGTCCAGGTCAACAGTGGAACTGCTCCTGCTGACTCCAGCAACATCGCGCACACAAAACACATTGTACACCAAGTGCAGCACCTCCTTCCTCACTGAAGAGGATAACAAGAAGTACATAACAGGATCCAGGCAGCTGTTGAGGGCAGAAAATAGCAAAGCCACTTCATTGGCTTTGTCAGCCACTCCCTGCCAGAAACATGAAGTGTCTGTGATCTGGGTTTTTATGTAGAAAACCCTGACCATGTGATAGGGTGCAAAACAGACAGTGAAGAGAAAGAGGACGAAGAAGGACTTCCTGGCAGTTCGAGCGTAGTGTGGTGCATTGGGCAGACCTGGTTTCGCTTGAGATGTTCTCAGAAGCTTGAGGGCGATCTTTCCGTAAGACACCACAAGAGAGATGAATATGAGCCAGAACACAACCACGAGGAAGATGTTGATGTATGCTTTCCACTTTGCATTATGGAGCAGCTTGTAGTGGAAACACCTGGAGACAACAAGCATGTCATGTCAGCTCAAACCTCTTATATCACACATGCTGGGACTGTTGACCAAAACAGTAAGAGTCAAGTTTCATTATAGATGTCACCAACCTGTTAATCTGTGAGTGATTCTTTGACATCAGCAGCACCAAAGTCAAGGCAAAGGCCACAATCCAGATGACTGCGCAGAGGGCAGTGCTCCACCTTGTGGACTGCAGTCTGTGCTGTACTCCTGCACCACGATGGATCTTCAGACAGCGATCCACGCTGATCAACCCCAGCAGTGTGACACTAATATACATGTTCATGTAGAAGACATTTCCCACTACTTTGCACAAGGTGGAACTCAGGTTCCAGACATTACCTTGGCTGTGATAGAGTATCCTAAATG
This sequence comes from Centropyge bicolor, assembly GCA_037975185.1. Taxonomy (NCBI): domain Eukaryota; kingdom Metazoa; phylum Chordata; class Actinopteri; family Pomacanthidae; genus Centropyge; species Centropyge bicolor. The sequence continues at coordinate 1,578,110 of JBBMOC010000070.1, forward strand.
GCAGACATACCACCAGTAGGAGGTCTGCAAAAGCTACGTTTATGAGAAACACTTGCACAGAATTCCTCTTGGAGTGAACACAGAAGAAAACCCACAGAGCCACCAGGTTCCCAACTAGTCCCAGGATGAAGATTATAGAGTAGAGCACCGCTAACAGGCTGTGCAATTCGCCATAATCCACACAAGGTTGTTGGAAATCAGTGGTCATGGTCAAATTCATGTTGCTGGCCTGTGTGGTGATGAGAAAAGGGGAGCTGCTTGGAGTCTGGAACGTGGTTGTGGCAGGTGTGATGTTGATGTATTTTCTCATTGTTTTTGTGATCCGCAGCCCTGCAAATGAGAAAGAAACATGCCAGAAACAAGCGAAAATGTTTAGATGAACTGTATTGTGTTTTTAGAGCTGTTTGCTTAACATGGAAAAGTTTTGGACGTATTGGTGCAGGTTTGTGTGATAAACAAGGTCAAAGCCAAATTGAAAAGCCAAAGAATGATCAGCATTGATAAATGTACCATAGCTACATTCTCACTCAGATCAGAAAGTAGCTTACCAGTGTAACAAGCTTAATGATACTGCTAATATTTCAAAGTGGAACAAAGTACTCACCTCGTCACTGAAGTTCATTAAAAACAAAAACTCCATCAAAGAACATTAGGTCTTGTATCTTCTTGCACACAATTTCTGTACTGAAGAATAGTAGTTTACTTGTGCTTTTTTAAAATCCTTTTCTTTTCTTCTGAGTCACTCCAGTATATTTAAATAGTTTAGTAATCTGTAGGAAAGCCTGTGACCAAATATTCTAATTTCAAATGAAAACAGCACTGCATAGAGTCTGCTTCTTTCTTTTGTTCCCTCTTTGTGAGAGGCATGCCCTCTCATGCTGCGATGCTGTAGAGAGAAATTTTCTGTGCTGTGGTCAACCCACTCTTTCCTCACAATCACTATGCAGAACTCAGGCTGAGTAGAAAGACGGGGCAGGGCTTAGTGCAGTTCTTCTAAATACACATATGGGGGCAAGCAATGGGATCACAGAGCATGCACCACTTGTATACAATATGCTCTCCACTTTGGGCTTTTATTATAATATGGAAATATCTTTGTGAGTGTAGCCAAGAATGAGGGAAAAGGCTCCAAAAAACCCACTGTATGCCACCACAATAATTAAAGCAATGCCTTCATGGCCATGGTCATGGTCTAAATTGCCACCCACTTTCTGTTTTGCTGTGGTCAGCCTCTCAAGCTAAATGTGTAGGCAAAGGGTCAGGGGAATCATGCTTCCTTTAATGCTAATGTGATGTGTGACATCACATTCTGAAACCTTGGTTCAGAGGCTTAAGAGTCAGTGTTCTGTGTACCATATACAACAGGGATATTTAGCTAAAATTTAAAAAGGTCCAGTGGGAGAATAATTCTTGACACAAAGGTCTGGATGATCATAATGTCTAACTATTTAATGATATAGATATTGAAGTAGCCTTGTAGTTGTATCAACATCTGCATGTATTCAATACCTGACTGTCAAATCAAATGAATTCAGGACAATTCGAAAACTTTTTGACAATATTTATTATCAAGTAACATAGAACTGAACTTATATGTGTGACTGCCGATGTGTATAATGTTTTCTCATTTACTAAATAAAATTTCAAAATAAGAGAAAATACATAAAATGTGAAAATTGTGCATGCTTGAACAAAGTGCTTAACTTCAGAAAAATAAAGGGAGGAAAGACTTGAATTCCTTCTTTCAAATCATAACCTTCTGTTTTGGTTGTGGGTCCGGGTCCATATGGGACAGCTTCTGGGTCCGGACCTGGACTGCGGTCCGCCTGTTGGTGACCTCTGATATACAAGATCACGCTTTACACATGGAGTCCATTAACCAGCCTGGGAGCTAAACATTGAAATCCTCATCAAACCATTTCAAAATTGTGTTTTAAAACTGTATCCTGCCCACTCATACATTTTTTCCAGTGGAACACCTTACATGTCTATAAGAGCTAATACATGACAACTTGTAATATAACATATTAAAACTTGATATAAGCTGATTGACTTTGGGTCAACATGGACAAGAGTTGAACATCAGCATTTTAATCTGCAGAGGAAGATTGTGTGACACAATCAAATGTGGCATTGCAACATTTTAACGTCTTTCCCTTTTCCTCACAGGCATGTTTAACATGATTTAATTAGCACTTTGTTTAATTTTTCCTTAAGCACTTGCTATGTATTGTGATTCTATGATATCTAGTAGGAAACATGTTGGTAAGAAACAAGACATAAATGATTGTATGTAACTACACATTGTAACTCCAACCAACTGATATTTTACCTACATGCACAGTATTTAATTTCTGCCACTAGGGTTCTATCAATCAAACCCAAAAACAAAACACAAAGGTTGGTGATGTTGTGAAGTAGCTAGTGTTAGATAAACAGCTAACACTGGCGATGTTTTGTTCGCTCACAGACTTCCTTCTTGACTCTCTGTCGTATCATCTGGTGTTTCCCATGTCACCACTGACAGGCAACCAAATGAAAAGCACCAGTACCTTGAATAAGATTATAGATTTCTCTGGGTTTGAACACAGTCGTTTTCAAGCATCTTAATTGTGTGGGAATGTTACATATTAGACCTGAAGCAATCCTAAAAGGTGGCTCACTCATTCTCCTGTGATCCTTCTGCAGTGTTATTCGTGTGTGGTCATTGTGGGTGATGTGGGTGGTGTTTGGGGTTTGGGTGTGTCTTCCGTGTGTCACTTTGTTATTTATAGGCTGTTGTGCTTTAATTAGCATAATATAACCATCAAATCATGAGTCTTCTCTCTTTTCTTCTCTCCTTCTCAGCCTCACTGTGTGCTGTTGGCATCCAAAGAGAACTCGGCTCCAGTGAAGTTGGGGGGGTTTGGAGTAGCCATCCAGCTTGGAGAGTCAGGACTGGTGGCAGGAGGTATAGTAAAGTAGACCATACTATAATCATTCCTTGAGATTCCTCTCATTTTAAAAGGGGATAAACCAGTTTTGGACATATTAAAGAAGAAAATAATTAAATAATTGGTCTAAAGCACCATCAGCTGTGCTGGTCAGTGATACCCCCCATAAGTCGTCCGGGGGAGCCGTCATCTACTAGAAGACTCATTATCATGTTCAGGGTGTGCTACTGACTGAGAATGTGACTAGCTTTTCTTGTCTAGCATAACTTGTCAAGAGTAACAGTTAGCAATTTAGTTCGAATTCAGCAACCACCAAAATGGTCCCATTAAGTGTAATTGTGTGTTTGATTTTGTTTCTGTGTGCATACTTTCAGATCTTCATTTTAATTATACACCACCATTACCTGACTTCAGAAGTGATGCACCCACTCTACTCTGTTTTTGTAACTCCAGGTCGGGTAGGAACTCCCCACTTCATGGCCCCAGAGGTGGTGAAGCGAGAGCCATATGGTAAACCTGTGGATGTGTGGGGCTGTGGAGTCATCCTCTTCATCCTCCTCTCAGGCTGTCTGCCTTTCTATGGCACCAAGGAGCGCCTGTTTGAAGCAATCTGCAAGGGCAAATACAAGGTCAAGACATTTCAAAGAACCTCCACAGTTCTGTATTACAAGAGCCCCGACCTTTAAAGGGACAACCTACACTTTGTTTGCACTTGCATGCATTTAGTTTTTCATCTTAACAAGTCTTCCAGTAAGCTGAATCACAGAGACACTGACTGAAGTGATGACATCATCTATCATTGAGCTGCTCTACAGACATACACATTTAGATGAATCTCTTTAAATCCATAATAGTCAATGAATAATCCACTATCAGTGAACCACATCTGACACTGTGGTTTGAAGTCTTGTTGTTGGTGTCCTTCTTAGTGCGCTAGCTGTCTGTGTTTCCAGATATTTACTTGTTACAATCACTCACTGTAATTAGGACACCGTAGATTCTCCACTTTGCTCAGAAAAAGCAAAGAAGGTTGAGAAGTCTGAGAGATTTTAAATAGAAGAAAAAATAAGAAAAACAGTAACATGTTTTACACAATCTTCTATTAACTTCCTTTAAATTTTAAATACCATTTGTTTTATCTGGTTTCATTTGGCAACATATTGCTACAAACAATAGTACACAGCACAATGTAACAAAAGTAGCTCATTTACTGTTTTCTGGTGTGACTGCCTACACCAGGGCCAACCAGTTTGGAATATTGTGTAAACACTTGCAAGTCAGAATAAGTTTGCATATTTGAAAATGTGTTAGCAGGGAGCACCACTGCACAGGCAGCAGGTACACTTGAATCATTAGAATTTGGTGTGTGGGCCACAGGACCAGTCCCAGAAACGTGGTATACTGTATTCCTGAAAAATCTCTGTATATCTGTGTGTGTAGATGAACCCCCGTCAGTGGGGCCACATCTCAGAGAGTGCTAAGGATCTGGTGAGGCGTATGCTGATGCTGGACCCTGCTGAGAGAATCACTGTCTACGAGGCTCTTAACCACCCTTGGCTCAAGGTAATGCAGGGCATTCAGTATCACTACGAAGTCATGTTCATGTTGTTCAGTTGTCACTGTTGTATGTTGAATATGACGTGACAGGTTAATAACACAATTTGCTATTGTGGATGTTTTCCAAGATAACCCATGGGTTCCTACTGTAGATTGACTGCATTTTTCACCTGATCACAAGAGCTTGAATGCACCATCAAAGAATCTTCATTGTGTGAAAATATGCATTTTCACGCAGCTGAAACAAAAACAAAAAGTACATGCTGTTTACCATGTACCATGTCATGGCTGCCTGCAACATGTCAAATATCCACTGAAAAATCAGAAAATTCATTTTCTGCTTTGGAAAATGGTATGCTTGGGTAGTCTCTGTTTTTGAAATAAGAGCAGAATAGTAAAAACATGTTGCCTAAAGCCATCACATTGTGATCAGTCACTTGGGTGGCACAGCTCTTTACACAGAAAGACAATGGCGGTGAGCACTGAAATAATGGTGTTACCACTTGTCATGTGTTGTCAGCAGAAGCTTTTATTGTGTCGTCTTCTGTGGACAGTGACAGAAGGGTACTTAAAAATGACCATTCGACAATTCAAGTGAGACAAACACTTCATCTGGGCGTGACATCATGGGACATATAGTACACACACACACATTCACACACAGTGCAGTGGTGGGAAGTATTTAAGTATATTTACTCAGGTACTATAATTAAGTACTATTTTGAGGTGCTTGTATTTATTTTTTCTAATAATATTTTACTTCTGTATTTCCATTTTCTGCTACTTTATACTTAACAATTTTGCAGCCAAATAATGTATTTTACTCCACTGCATTTTTTTTTTACATTGCATATTTAGATTATTATTACAAAGGGTAATTCAACTAATAAATTATGATGTATTACTATAGAAGAAGCTACTATAGATGAGCTACCCAGCAGTATATAAAGTAATTTAAAAAAAATTCCCACATTCTACTTTTGATATTTTAAGTATATTTCGATGCTACTGCTTTTGTAATTTTATGTTAGTAAGATTTTATACACTGTATTGTTGCTGCTTTTACTTAAGTAAAAGATCTGAGAAATTCTACCAACACTAACACACACACACTTCAGTATCGTACAAACCCATGTGCAGTACATGAACCCTAATTCCTCTTTTCTTCTTTGATATTGTTGCTCAAGACCAACATTTTATATCACTTTCTGACAAATTGACAACAACACTGAAACAGTGCAATAAGATAATAGCTCAGGTTCTCTGACTTTTAATCCTTTTTTTAACTGTCCATTGTGAGTCTGACAATGTAACAGGTGTGTGGAATACTCTTTTAAAGGGGTAATCCAGCAAGTATTGCACTTGCAGAAAGTGGGAGGACTTCCAAGTGACAGATTAAAAGCAGAGTGGTCAGAATTGATACAGCAGAAGCTGAGATATCCTGATTTTTAGTCCCTAGTATTGGTGGAACTCTAAAAACATTGGATCCCACATTTCCCATAATGCAATTCAGTAGTGTCTTTCATTAAACCCTCTTCGGCTGCTAAACAGCCATGCCTTTCAACCATGACATCCATAGTCTACAATACAGGATTTCTATTATAAATATTTGTATTCCCTCATTCCTAGCTGAAATGACTCAACCAGATTTGCCCAAGCTCTCTCCACAAAAGGTGTTGTAAAACTGTTTTTACAGGCTGATGACTAGTAAACTGATCTTCTTTTGTAAAATCAGTGGAGTACCCCTTTAAGCCTTTGCTGAAGCAATTTTCTTATCTGTGTTGGATTTCCAAGGAGAGGGACCGGTATGCCTACAAAATCCATCTGCCAGAGACTGTGGAGCAGCTCAGAAAGTTCAACTCCAGGAGGAAGCTCAAGGTTTGCATCTACACACATACTGGCATGCGTGCATGAATTATCATAGTTTATTATCATCATTCGTGGCTTGTTGTCATGAAACCATCACTGTATGTCAGATGAAGAGATAAATCCTCACAGTTACACATGTCGATGCTCCTCTGCTGCTCCTGCTGTTGCTGTCTTTCAGGGGGCTGTTCTGGCTGCAGTGTCCAGTCACAAGTTTAACTCCTTCTATGGAGACCCCCCTGAGGAACTCCATGACTTCTCTGATGATCCCACCTCCTCAGGTACACATACAGACACACATTGAGAGACTTACATTTGTTACCCTTTCATCACTGACACACTTCCTCCCTCGAATTTCCTTCCTCTGATTTCTTGTCTTGTCATTTTTCTGAGGTTATACTTTCTGTGTCAGGATCGGTTGTGCTACTCTTCTTAGATTATTTTTGTAGATTTAGTACAGCCAGAAAGGTAGTATATAAACTATACTATTATGTTCTTCTCATCAATTTGACATTTATCTTATTATACATGTCATTAATGATGTAAAAGCAAAACATCCAGGCTTTAGAATATGTTTATCCTTTTATTTTGATATTTTGTTAATGTTTCAATACCAGCATGCTGAGACTAATACTTGAAGGCACATTTCTATTTCCCACTGTCTGACAATATTTACAGTTATCGTTAATAATACTGTCTACTAGTGAGCTTATTGCTACTAACTGTTTTTAACATTGATACTTAAGTCCATTTTACAAACTATCAATGTGTGTGTACTTGTCTGCTTCTATTAATGCTTCCCAACTGCTAGGACTATTAGCAGCAGAACGTAGGTATCCGTTGGTTGTTTCTGTGTTGTGATACTAGTCACTTACTCTCAAATGTTTGCCACTGTTAAGTCAGTTTATAAAGACCGAAGGTTGTCTTTCTGTGTTTATTAGCCTGTCTTTAATAAATGATTAAATATTTCAAACTTTGAGTCAAGTGCATGTGCATGCTTACTGCAAAGGCATTCAGAGACATTTGAGGGGACTGATGGAGCATTGCTCTAATGTAAGTGTGTGTGTGTGTTTCTTGCAGGAGCTGTGTCTCAGGTGTTGGATAGTTTAGAGGAGATCCACGCTTTGACAGACTGCAGTGAAAAGGATCTAGATTTCCTTCACAGCGTTTTCCAAGACCAACATCTACACACACTTCTTGATGTAAGTGTCACACACAAGCTACCACACTGGAATATATCCACCTCAATGAGCCATTCATTCTCATTTCATTATGATGGTTTATCTACTGTCTATTCTATTCTACTTTATTGGTAACTGTAGCGTTCACCAAGTTTTATCCTCTAGAGCAGTGGTTCCCAACCTTTTCAAACTCAGGGCCCACTTTTAAGTCTCAAAAATTTTCGCGGCCCACCTTTGATTCCATAAATACGGAGGCAAAACTATGTGTTCCCAGAGCGTTTTTTTCACACACAAATCTGTCATTCAAGGAGCTGTGCATCAGCACCACACAAATATCAGAAATGACAACTAAAAAAATCCCAGTGCTAAGTAATCAGCACTGTACTTTCTCCGACATCTTCCTATTTGTGTGATGGTGGGGAGATCACTTGTTGATTCACCAGTCTCCTCTCTCTCTTTCCTTTTTATTCTCCCTGTTGCTGTCCATGTTTATACTGCAGTTTCAGCCCTCAGCTTCACAAACAGGTCAAGTGTAATGTGGTCCCATCTCTCATTTCTAAAAACAAAACAAACTAATAATAAAAAGAATATTTGAACATCTATAATATCATTTTAAATGTAACTGATTTTTAACATTAAGGACATTATTCTCTTTATTTTTATATAATTACACTCTGCCCACCCCCATACAAAAGTCAAAATATTTTGGAAATGATTTGGCGGCCCACTTGCAATACCTTCCGCGGCCCATAGGTTGGGAATCACTGCTCTAGAGTTTTGAAATCATGTGACCATTACAAAACACTGTGCAGTGTTCTGGCATCTGGTAAACCTTTTAGCACATTCATGTGCTACTACAACTGGACTTCCTGAATTGTATTTCATTGTCTCACCACCACAACACACCCCAACCAATGCAGCTCACTGCACCCTGTTTTTGCAAGGCAATTTTCAAAATGAATTCGAGCTTTAGGTTAAATATTAAACAAACAGCTGGCAGGATTGAGACCCCAGGCCAATAGTTTCAGCTCCCTTGTGGATAAACAGCAGGGGCTGTGGATGCACCTATACTGTCAATAAAATGCATGACTTGGCACTATGCACTGGTCTTTTTTGCGATTACATAATTATAATAGAGCCAGTAATATGTAGACATATTATGCAGTATAACATATAAATAGCATTCTTTATTGTACACACACAAATATGATCAAAGCAAAAAGGTCATGTTGTTGTTTTTAGATGTGCCATTAAATTCCTGTGTGTTTGTGTCAAATACAAACAGCTTCACAGTGCAAGTGGTGAACCTGACTAATGGCCATTTGCTGCTCGTTTCCGTGACTCAGGGTTGTTGACAGAGCTGAGCTGTAGGTCACAGCAGCAGTCTGTTGACCTCCAGCTCAACAACTGCTTTACCACATCAGCACCTTATTGGGTCACAAAATCCCACTTACAAGCAGCTGGCAGAGAGGCTTGACAGCATTTTAGATTCGTGCACAGTTTGTCTGACACCCTGAAAGCATCATTTTTTGTTGTTATTATTATTGTTGTTATTGTCATTTTCTGTTCCCATAAACCATTGTGTTTACTCTATTTCTCTCTCTGCATTTTGTGTCTGGCTCTGGGTGTTAAACTGAAAATCTCTTGGCAGGTCATGGGAATTTGCAAGAATGGTATTAAACAAGATACAGTATTCCTTTATTCGTCCCTCAGTGGGGAAATTCACAAACAATGGAGTAGTTTAATGGTAGGAATATTAAGAAATGTGAAGCAGATGATTAACAATGAATGCTGAAAAACAACACTCAGTGTATGTACATATCCATGTTTAGACTTCAAATACAAAAAATTAAGTTTGGAGTCTGTCCTCTATTTCTAAAGCATGTGTATACTATTGTACAAGAAATGCTGTTAATAATAGCAGCAACTTATCTGACAGTTATAGCTTTGTCTTATTTGTTGAAATTTTGCAATTGAGAAAATATCCATTTATGTGAGGATAAACTCGCTGGACCTGAAGTATGATTTCAGAATGACTTGGCAAGTACAAGATTTTCCTTTCTGTGTTTTATCCATTATAAGGAATTTGACCATTTTAATTTCTGTGTGCAGCATTTTGTGGCACTGGCAGAAATGATAAATTGGTGGAGTACTGTTTGAAGGGGTGTCTGCATTCATTTATGGTACCTGTTTGGGAAAGTAGCAGTTAAGCTTCTGAGTCAGAGTTCAAAACATTGTTTTCAATGAGAATCTCAATTGGCACTGAGCAGAATCTCTGGAGCAGCTGGTTATGGTTGACTCTGTGTGTGTGAGAGAGTGTGTGTGTCCCCATGGGGATAGCGATACAGACATGCTACATATCCGTGTGTGGCTCACTAGTTGAAGTGGTTTGCAGAAGACTAGTTGATCTGCCAAGTGTGTGTGTGTGTGTGTGTTTGTGCTCAGTAGTGTCAGTGGGAGCCTGGAGCTGCAGATGTCTCCTTTTCAGCCTCAGTTTAACACTGCTACCCCACTCTATGAGGAGGGGGAGTCAGAAAAGGACAGAAGAGTGCAGCCTCAGACCGCAAAGGGACAATGGCTTCTATTGTCAGGCCTCAGTGCCATTCAAAGGGAGCACAGCCTCCATCACTCTCTGTGCGGCCGAAAGTAGCCTGGAAACACATAGAGGAAAACACATAGAGGAAAACAGAAATCCTGTAGACACTGAACGAATGGCGTCTTCTGGCTTAGATAACTTGTGTCCCATGTGCCCTCTGTTGGCTGTGTTCTTCTGACAGACCACTTGCCATCTCCTGGGTAAGTGTCTTTTATTTCTGTTGTAAAGAGATGCCTTAAGCTAATTTGAAGTCAACCCGGCATCCCCTTGTGGTTGTTTCTGGTGTTTGACATATATGATGAGGCACTTTAGTTAGGTGGATTTCTTTTTCCCATGTCTTAGTTAACACGCACCTAACGGAGACAGGGTAATAAGTTGCCCTTTAGGAAACTGTGTCTCAATTTACTTTTCACCAATAGGAAATTAAGATATACTGTTTTTCATCAAGAGCTACTACATCCTTGTTGTAGCAGTTGCCACAAACAGATGCAAATTTTCAAACATTGTAATCTGCATTCCTGAATTGTCACTACCTTGTTCTCAGTATGTGATTCACATTTTGCACCTGTACATATAAATATCTAAGTACTGTTTGCAGTTGTTCTGTTGTAGCCAGTAGACTCTTTGTAACCCGTACATGTGTAAGTAAATCCCCTCAGAGGCCAGCTCATATTTGTTTATATCTCAACAACAGCTCTCCCCTTGAAAGCACAAGGACAAGAGTGCAATAAATATTTATGTATGCTCAGTGGCTGCAGACAGCATGTGGGACGGCACGTACTCTGTCGCACTTAGTACAATTCATCCCTGAGGCTGTCTAGCTTATTTTAGCAGTCTTTTAAGGATTTCTTGAGGAGAGTGTTGTGTTCTTACTGAGGTCTTGCTGAGAGAGTTTTCTCATGAAGGGAGATGCAGATGACATGTGTGTTTGATCTTTCACAGTGTGGAGAGATGCAACATCCTCCTCCTAACAGAAATATACACACATCAACAATCACATATACTCCTACAGTCCCTTTTATTTTCCTTCCCTCCCTCTGTCTACTAGACCTCGTCAGTCCACTTTGCAGGTCAAACTCAAACCACTGTGTTTGTCCGGATGGGCTGTTAGAGAATTAAACAAATGGTACATTTACACAATGGAACAAATGCCAGATGTGAGGCTGTTTTTGTCCACTCTACTGAAACTGTCATGGAAGTTATACTGGTCATTCCAGTAGAACTGTTCTTGAAATAAAACATTAACAATCTTAGATTGTATCAGAAAATATTTTTTATGTCAAAACCAAGCGGTAACCTCTGGCTTTGAAAAATGAAGCCAATGCGGAAGTGCAAAAAAGCTGCAGTTCCTCGAATAACCACTAGAGCAGGCCACAGAAGGGAGTCAATTACATTTGAGCCCCATGTTAAAATGTCCGATTTTACGACAGAAAAAAACATATTTACAGCCTGGTTCAAAACATGGCTCTAGTCTCATAAGCTGTTTTTCTACTCCATGACAACTCTGGGGGGGGGGCGAATTTTTTTATAAGGCGTTCGTTTAAAATATTCAGCATACATCATTATGCACAATTCATAGCTGTCAATCTAAGTGGCGCCACTTTGATTGACAACTAGCCATTGACGGTCTAAAGGGCGACACCCCGGCTAATTCTAGTCACTGAGTTTGACGGATTGGTCACGTTCGTGGGGTTAGCCGGCTAGCAACGATATTTAGCATTTAACCTAGCTGGTTAGCCGTAGCTAGTTTGATTATTTCGAATAAAGCAGCTTTTTTCAGCCAATAGCGTTCATTCAGCCGGCCCATAGGACCCGCCTCAGCTCCGCCCTCGCTCCACCTCTTTGTCCATATTTGGAGTAACCGGTCCATATTTTATACAGTCTATGGTCAAAACAACAGCACAGAATAGCGATGTCCTGTTGACATCCAATGACATCCACATTACAAACATTATGTATTATGGGCAGCTGTCTTGCAACTCCATATCATTTGCGTATTATATCTATGATTGCCAAAGTACACATTAAAAACAAGGTAAATGAGAGGTTGAAAGGCCAAAGCACAAGGCACGTTCATTATGTCAAATAATATATTAAAAAGAACGACTGGGAAAGGACTCCAATTTGACTTTGACAGTTTTGGGCAAGACATCCTTCATCACTGTGTATTTTGGCACTTTCACAATCAATATACTCAACAAGTACATCCCAACAGAGGAAGTCACAGCCTTTCCAGCCATAGAGCCTCATGATGTAGGATACGGAACATAGAAAACAAATATTGTCCAGTTGTCATCTTTCAGTGTATACGTCATTTGCCAATACCATTAGTATCTTTCCATCTGAGGAAAGAATCTCTTTGATGATTTCAAGCCAGTTTTCAACCTGTAGCCATTTACGACTGATTGGTTTTTTTTTTCTGCTTCAGTAAATATTTTCAAGAGGCAACTGTCATTTCCTGCTATTTCTTCTGGCTGATCACTAAAATACAGCAGCACATACTGTATTTATAATGTCACAAACTCTAAAGTCCTTCATATGCTTCAGATCAGCTAACAACATGGCTGCATTTGACAAACAGACAATCCCACTTCACTGAATGCAGTGATTGGGCAGAGGTGTGAAGGTGAGATAATATGGAGAATCTGAACTTCTCTCAAAGTCACTTTTTCTTTTCTTCACATGTACTTCCTTCAATATTTATAGCAAGTGCAACAAAAATGTGTCCAGGAGACACATTTCAAAAGTTTTCCTCATTTTTACAATTCACCCCATTTCACCTCTCTGTGATGGCAGACTTCGTGTCTCACCTTCAACTGTGACCATTAGGATAGTTTTAAACACTGAGGTCTAACAACGTGTACCACAGAGTTTCTAAACTGCTAAACTGATCCTTGCTATTAAATACAAAACTAATGTTGCTGTTTCAGCAATCAAACAGATTGTTTATCATAGGCCCTGTGATGATGTCCATGTCTGGTGCTGCTGCTACTGTTGTGAGAGGGAAAAACAGAAGAGCGTTTCAGAGAGTGTCAGGGTTGCATTGAACTGTCTGGTACGAAAACACAGTTTTTTCTGTGAGTCTCTGTGTCTGTCTAGTGTGTGTGTGTGTGTATGTGTGTGATGCTGCGATTATGCACTGTTTTTTAAATGAAAGAGATTAAATGAAAACACACTTGACTACTTGCTCATCATACATCACATGCTTGTATCTTTGAATGTGCTAAAAGTTATTTTAGAAATCAAGCATCTTTCTTAAAAAAGACATCCTTTGCTTTACTTTGAGCATACAGCTGCTGCCTTGTTAAGACTGTTTCAGGGCCATTTGTACAATCTCTTAAATACATCCACTCATCTCTGACGAGGCCCATACAAGACGCTCTAGTCAGTGGAAATTATCAGTCAGCTGGGAGTTTAACAAACAGAGCTCTTGTGTCTGTCATCCTTCAATCAGAGAGATGAGAAAACGGTTTGTTTTTGTTAACAGTTCAATGTCAAGGAAAAAAAAGAACAAAACAGAAAAAGTGGTATTGCCAAACGAAGCCAGTCAGAGAGAGGGGCGGCACTAAGGACGTGTACTTGTGTTGCTTCAGCATTCATATTACATCTCTACAACATTGCCTCTGGTTATATATGTTCTTGGATCAGATTGTTCCTGATACAAATAAAAATTCAGCCAGTTGTAGATTATTTATTTAGGGAAAGTTCTTTTAAGTTTTAACTTTCAACATTTCGAAAGTTAAGCTTCTTTTGAAGTAAGAAACCCATTTAAAACATCAAGCCTTGTATTGCAGTAGTGTAGAAAAGTTTCACATTAAACCATCAACCATCATTGATCATGTTCACCTCATTGTTGAGGCTCATTTGTGGTGCTCCGCTCACAGTTTCACCAGCTGACTGTTTTTTATCTCTTGTTTCAGCTCTACGATAAAATCAACACCAAGTCATCTCCACAGATCAGAAATCCACCGAGTGATGCCGTGCAGAGAGCCAAAGAGGTGAATAAACGCACAGACACACATTTTCTGTCCACTAGTCACATACACTGACTTTGAATTCATACAACAATTAGACACATTAACAGGAGCATATGTGCACTCCATGCTTGTCCTGTTCATCTTCATGTGATGTTTGTGATAACAAAGCATTTAATATGCTCTAAAGATGACAGACTCAGTAGTCGCTGGCCTCTTTCTTGTACGTCTTACCTTCACACTTCTGTCTGTGCTCAGGCTCTTTTAATCCTTGTGCCCTCTTCTTCACTAAAGCTCTAACTCATGGCTGCCTCAGATCATTCTGCTCACCTGCTCTGCTCAGTTAAAGAAGCCATTCTCAGTGTGGGTACTGTGTGTGAGATGTGTCCAAGGTTGCCTCAACAAAATGGGAAATATTTCAACTATGATTAGGATAAATTAGGTTTACCTAAGCTGGTAAAATCTTTTTGACCTGTTTTTGAAATATTAACCTTAAAGAACAAAACACAAAGAACTGTAGCGTGTTACATTTTTTGCTTTTTGATGGATGAAGCTTTTGATTGGATTATACATGGTGGAAGGTGGAATACCTACAGAATAAGTTTGGAATGATATATCATTTTAACACATTGATAACACACCTACAATAGCACACCTTGAATAGGAGACTGTTCCTGTGTTTAGATTCTTTCATTCCCTGTTATAGTGAGTGGAGGCAGCAGCAAGCAGAAGGCCTGCAGTGGTGATAGCTATGTTACTGAAAACAATGAGGATTACTGAACCTTTGTTTACTTGCTTCATTTTGTCTTCACTATTTACAAACTCCGCCAGCTTCAGATGTAAATAAGGTTAATATTTAAATAATATAATAAATGGTTTGTATCATCACTTATGTCTTTTGCTACGTATAGCGTGATTACCCCGAGTAATATCTTTTCACCTTTTACTGCTCTTGTTTAAGGTGTTGCTGCATTGTTTCATATATATGAGCCAATTGTCAATGCAAAATAATGCAGTTCAGCGTTTTTAAAGCTCCGGCATCCCCCCTGTATTTGCTGCTGTTGAACCCGCTGGTTACAATTTAGAATTTCAGTTTATAAAATACTGTGCATATTTCACTTGACTTAGATGGCATATATGTCCAAAAGTGAAGGAAAATAAAAAGGCAGAAGAAAACATGTTTACTGCCAGGCACAAAAAATGGCTTTAGTCTCTTTAGCAGTGTGGTGTCTCTGTCCGGGACGTCTGTGCTGTTTTCTCGCTGTGTTTGTTGTGGTGTTTGTGGAGCTGCTTGTTGGCTGGAGTTTGACTATACTGCTGTGTTGACTGTGTTTGTCTCAGGTGTCCAGGACAAGTTTCTCCGGAGTGAGACGGTGGAGGTTGATCTAAGCTAACGATGCTAACGGGAGCATCTGGTAGCTTCAGTTATTAATCCTGCTGAAGTCAAAACATAGTAGAAAGTGTTATAGTTTATGGTGATAATACTTTAGAATAAAAGGCATATGTGTGAGGTTGGAAAATAAAGATCCTCCATGTTTGTTAACTAATGTCATTTAGTCGTAAACTGAACTGGGTGTAAATACAGTAAAGTTTTTGTGACTTCAAAATATAGACATCTCATTTCAGAATGTTTCCAGAAATAACATTAACCCAGATGTTGTTATTGGTTAAGCTTGAGTTGGTTATCGAAGCTTAACAGTAACAGTAACAATCCACAAACTCAACATTATTATTTATATTTATATTATTGCTAAAAAAGACATTTATATTATTGCTAAAAACACAAGATTGTTATACTCCAGAAACTGACTGATTGTGATCGGCTGGAGGCTGAAATGTGCAGTTTACAGCTACACTGAAATTATACCGAAAAAGAGAAAGATTGAATTATTCACTTACTGTATTTCTGTTCACTTCTTAAGTCTCCTATAAACTTCCTCTCAAACTTCAGTAACCTCTTCAGGGTTAATTGTTCATGATCCTGCTCTCACTCTGGTCTATTGTCAGAGCAGCTGACGACAACCGGCCTGTTCACAGAGCTTTTTCAATAAAAAGCTTGTGTTTCTGTGTTTGACCTTCCTCATTAGAGATGCTGTTGGATGTAGCAGACATACACAAACCCCAACAGTGTATTTGTGTCTAATAGAGTGGTTTGAGCTGCATTATGGTCTCAAGGGTCTTACCCTGGCTATGACCAATTCACAGACACTCTGTTAAGTTTATGTGTTTTCTTCTTAGTGTGCTCTAACCCTCGAGCAGGATGCAGTGTGGAGCTGGTGTTTAACAAGGAGTGTGAAGGATGGCAAGAGTGTGTGGATAAAAACAGGGATCAGTGGTGTGTATTGTGAGTGTATCTGTATACCATTGTGCATGCAGGCAGGTAGACAAAATGCTGCTGTGTTTATATTGTGTGCTTTGTTGAGGGAGCAATTAAAGAGTCTGAACGTGAGGGAGTGGGTGAAGGCTGGCGTCTTAAATCCCACTGCTGTTAAGACAGAGAAAGCCATTTAGAGGAGCCGACCTCTGTTTTATGTGGCTTTGGTTCATGTCAGAGAGACCTGACTAATTAGCACAGCTTTGGAACACTGTGTCTGAGAAGCTTAAGTCTGCTTTTCAAAGTTCAGAGTCTGGTTCACATTTTCTTACTTCAATCATTCTAGATGCAACACTGTCTGCATGGATATGAGGGAGTGAAACAGCATTTTAGTCCCTTAGCCACAGACTTTTTTAACTTCTGCGTGGTTTATTCGTTTTCTGACTCTCGACAGATAGCCAAGCCTTACAGAACCCTCAGCATTAGAAGCATACTGGACTCTTATAACTAGACCAGGGCCTTACTTTATTTATCAAATCTCTCAGTTTGCCCTGGCCAGTCTAACCTTCTAGGAGTGATGCATACTGTTTTTAGTCCTGTTTCAAATGCAGGAATTAAATGATTTTGTCAGCTTTTTACATTTTTACACAAGAACGTAGTCATATCTGTTCCAGTATTTAGGAGAGCACAGGTTTGTCATTGCCTCTTAGGAGTTCCCAGTGGGAAATCATGGAACAAATCAACCCACATTGTGGGTGATACGGGGAATATAGGTGGTTAAGGAATGTCAAAATATATTGGTTGGACTAAAACTTTTTGAGCTGGATGGTGTCAATCCATCTGTGTCCATTCTGTGGGAAAATGTGTTTATTGCTGATTTGGATTTGCATTGGTTATCCTAGTTCTCCCAATTTATGCTTAACTGTCAAAAAGGAAATACAACAGCTACAACAGCAAGGCTTTTCTCGAAACTGTGACTTAAAGGACAGGCTTACAAATTTTCAGGGCTGTCTTAAAACAATTGTCAAGTCCTTATATGAACATTAAAACTGTTTTTTTACTTGCTGTAATCGTAATTGGAGATTTTTGCTGACAAGTCTTTCATAAATACCTCTCAGGTGTGATCAAAAACAAAAGCAAATCCAAAAAGGGTTGATGGCTTCTCCACTTTGGTACGTCCTGTGTTTAACCATTGCACAACTATAATATACAGCTGCAGGCAATTCTGATGTTTTTATTTTTAGTCCAAGTAAACATCAAGGAGGAATTATTAAAGAATAAATTCTGAAATGCTTGGGGAATACTTACCTAGGACTGCTTCAATACAACTCACACCTCAAATTACCTGTCTGTGCTGCTTCACTCTGGCTGACCCTGAAATGCTTTGAACCAATCAGACTTCAGCTTCCTGTGGACTTTCTGTTTCTGTTTCTGACCAGAGAGAGCAGTGATAAGGTGCCTTAAACTTCAACAAAGCTTTCTTCTGACTGCACTAATACACTTTTTTTTCTTACATTTGAGTTTACTGAATAAGTTCTGTTAGCATTGGGACTAATCCTTCTTGGGAGTGAAGTTACCTGCTTTTGTTGTAGATACTAATCTCACAAACTGTCCTAATTCACAGCCAATTCAAATATGACTGGCACTGATTAAAGGCAGGGCTGGAGTTTCACTTTCCCCTGACCTCTGTCATCATTAAACCTTTACCTCTGAGCTCTCAAAAAAGGACAGTCAACAGCTTGTATAACCCTTCTTCATGTGTCTTCCTCTGCTTAAGAGTTCCACCCAAGATGAAGCAAGTGGCGCTTTGAAACATCTGGAATATGTAAGCCTCAAGACTTCAACACAGCACTGCCATGTTCACAATACTAATGAGAAGAACATAAAAACTGGGATATGTCCATGAAGGTCTCTGATGTGTAGCAACCACTCAAATCTACTGGTATAACTCAAACACAACGTTTCTTTTTGCAAATAAGCAATACACATGCAATACTACAATCCGCAAGTGGTAATAACAATATTGAACGGAGACTAATGTGCAGTCGAAGGCTTGTAACACGGGTCCAGACTCTGGAGATCCAGTGACATACGAACCTGCAGAAAGCAAGAGGAGAGGAGAGCACAAAATTACGAAAGAGGGAAGACGTTGCATTAGTAAGATGCATTGATGGGTTATGAATGGATGTAGGAGGAGGAGGAGAGAGAGAAGGAGAGTGAACCTCATAGCATTGTGGGAAGTCCCCCGGCAATCTAGGCCTGTAGCAGCATAACTAATGGATGGCTCAGGGCTTGCCTGGACCAACCCTAACTATAAGCTTTGTCAAAGAGGAAGGTTTTAAGCCTACTCTTAAAAGTGGAAAGGGTGTCTGCCTCCCCAGCGCAGAAACCCTGCATTCTGGGAACATAGTACTCTATAAGTAAATAGGGTACAATGAGCTCTTGAAGATATGATAGTGCTTGACCGTTAAGACCTTTACAGGTTAGTAGAAGCAGCATTCTGGATCAACTGGAGAATCTTTAACAACTTATTGGAGCAGTCTGATTGCAGTAGTCCAGCCTGGAAGTAACAAATGCATGGACTAGTTTTTCTGCGTCTTTTTGGGACAGGATATGCCTGATTTTTGCTATGTTCCGGAGGTGAAAAAAGGCAGTCCGAGAAATTTGCTTTATATGTGCATTAAAGGACAAATCCTCATCAAGATAACTCCTAGATTCCTTACAGTAGTGCTGGAGGCCAATGCGATGCCATCGAGAGTACTGAAATCTTTAAAAATGTCCAACGAAGGTGCTTGGGGCCAAGTACAATAACTTCAGTTTTGTCAGAGTTTAACAGTAGGAAATTGCAGGTCATCTTGGTTTTACTTCATTGAGGCATGCCTGAAGTTTAGCTAATTGGTTGGTTTCATCTGGCTTAATTGACAGATATAATTGGGTATCGTCTGCATAGCAATGAAGTTGATGGAGTGTTTCCTGATAATGTTCCCTCTGGGAAGCATATATAAGGTGAACAGGATTGGTCCAAGCACAGAGCCTTGTGGAACACTGTAGTTAACCTTAGAGTGTCTCAAGGATTCATCATTGTACACATAGGCGGACAAAAGACAATTGAATCTAATAATGACATGAATGCAGAACTAAGGCTATCCGCGTCAACATGAATATTGAAATCACCTACAATAATACTTTTATCTGTTTTAAGGACAAAACTAAAGACTAAACTTGATAAAAACTCTGAGAATTCAGATAAAAATTCTGAGTATGGACCAGAAGCACGATACACTACAACAAATAGGATTGGCTGCAGAGTTGTCCAGGCTGGGTGTGCAAGACTAAGAACAAGGCTTTCAAAAGAGTTATAATTCAGTTTAGGTTTAGGTTTAATTGTGAGGCTTGAGTCAAATATAACAGCAACTCCACCTCCTCGGTCAGAGCCTCGAGGAATGCGAGAATTAATGTGACTGGGTGGAGTTGCTTCATTTAAACCAGGGGTGTCAAACTCAGATATACAGTGGGCCAAAATTTAAAACTTGGACAAAGTCGCGGGCCAACATTGATATTCATTGAAAAAATGGACCCAAACAGGTTCAAACAATATGGAACAAGCAAAGCTTGACATAACTTTATAATGCATGTGCAATCGAATTTTTAATTTAAAAAAACACATCAATGACATAAGATAAGATAACTTTTATTGATCCCCCTTAGGGGAAATTTACTTGTCACAGCAGCAGTAACAAACAGTAAACAGTAACTCAAAAATTAATACCTGTAAGTGGCTAGTTAAAAAATAAGGCAGAAATAAAAAAACAAGAAACAATAAGTGTCATGGAGACAATAAAGTGACAAGTGAGGTGAAGTATTTACATTATGTTACATGTTTTCCTTGTCTTTGGCATCTAGAAGTAATAGTCATACTATTATTCATATGAGAATAGAGATGCTATGAATGCTATTGCACAGAAATTTCCATGTTATTGCACTGAAAAGATATTACATTATTTACAGCGTGCAGCTCAGAAGATGCAGATAAAATGCAGTCATCACTTAAATGTAGTTGTCAACTATAATGAGGTGTTAAAGAGTCTTATTGCAGTTGGTATGAAAGACCTGCGGTAGCGCTCCTTCTTGCAGGGTGGGAGTGGGTGAGAGGGCTTGTCCATGATAGATGTCAGCTTGGCTAACATCCTCCTCTCACCCACCTCCTCAATGGAGTCCACAGAACAGTTCATGACAGAACCAGCCCTCCTGGTCCATTCATTT
Source organism: Centropyge bicolor (assembly GCA_037975185.1). Classification (NCBI taxonomy): domain Eukaryota; kingdom Metazoa; phylum Chordata; class Actinopteri; family Pomacanthidae; genus Centropyge; species Centropyge bicolor. The sequence goes on from JBBMOC010000070.1 coordinate 1,598,794, forward strand.
CTTAAATAAAATTTAAATAAAAATTGTATGGTTTTTTTTTTTTAATTTGCAGCCTTCTTGAATCTAAATTTAACAGTAATCTTTTTCCACAGGCTAATTTTATATTCAAAAATAAAATAATAATATACCAATTGACTAATAATAATACCCTTCAATGAATGTGCAACCATTCAAACCTATGCCTTGTACTAGCAAGAGAATGTGCATCGTGTCAGGGATGAAACGTGGAAACTGTGCGGCACCCACAGCATTATACTTTGACTTCAGCGTGTCACTACACTGGAGTTCAGTCAGCTCCATTTGGAGGTTGGTAGGTACTTTTTCCACGTCAACTGCAAACGCATTACTGAGCAGTTCAAACCTACATTTCTGGGCATCAAAGTCGGCAAATTGCCGGGTAAACTCTGTGCTGGGAACGCTGAGTTTTTTGCTCCTGTTTTCTGCCTTTCTTTTCGCCACTTTTGGGACGGGTGGCACGGTCGCTATGACTACTGTCAACAGAGGAGAAAGTGTTTATGGGTCCAGTACTGATTGACGCATCAAAACCTGTCCAAAACACGAGCAGAGCATTCTGGGATTTGTAGTATTAGCGGTACATGCGCTCTATAATACCGGCGCTCCAGCTCTAGTAGTCATTTGGTATTGCCTCGTGGGCCAAATATAATTACACTGCGGGCCATATTTGGCCCGCGGGCCAGAGTTTTACACCTCTGATTTAAACTTTAAACATATTCTTCATGACTCAGCCAGGTTTCAGTTAGGGAAAATAAATCAATATGATGATCTGATATTATATCATTTACTAATACAGATTTGGAGGAAAGAGATCTGATGTTTAAGAGTCCACATCTAATTCTCCTGCTATGTACTGTTTCTGCAGGAGTATTAATTTGTATTCGATTTTTGTGCGCAATTGAAGTGGTCTGGGAGCACACACAGTCTTTAAGCGGTTTTGGGTGAGTAACTGCCCTAATGGAAGCGCAGAGAGGTGTGTAGGACTACAACGCTGCCTCCTGGTCTGAACTCTGATTTGTCACAGATTTGGTCCACTAACAATCTCGGCCAGATTTCTGGATATGAGAGCTGCACCATCCAAAGTGGGGTGGATGCTGTCTCTCCTATTCAGACCAGGTCTTCCCCAGAAAGTCCGCCAATTGTCTTATCACCTCTTAGAGTACTGAAATGATCAATAAAGCAATATACTTCCCCTAAGCACAAAAAATTAATAATATTGATATAATATAATAATATTTATATTGAAGTGTTTTTTACTACTTTCTATAATCAAAACCTGGCACTGAATTCCTTTTCACCATTGCTCAGTAATTTACTGTTCTCTGTATTGAATCGGTTCCACATGTTGCCAATAAAAACATACCCTCTGATGACTTGTAAAATTATGATGTCTATGAGCAACAGGATTCTATACAGTAACTTTGTAGATTTAGTAATGGTGTTATTTACACTTTACACAAATCGTTAGTCAAAATAGCTAGCAGTATGCTACATGGGCAGTGGTCTGTCAACATATGTGGCGTATATATCTCGAGACAGACGGCTAAACTCTCTCTGGACACCAAGAAAGTGTGAAACTAAAAGATATAATCAGTTCTATGCTGCCGTAAATGTAAATGAACAATACAAAATGTATAATAAAAAATCTTAATATTAATTTGTAATATGAATTAAATCTGTCTTTAGCTGTAAATGAAATGCAATATCTATTTAAATAAAGTTATTTCTATTTGCTCGTTAGCTTATGAACTATGCACTAACAACAAAGCAATCACAGCCTCAAACTGCATGAAACAAAACAGAAACTTAAAAATAGCCTTCTGTAATTAAAGGTAATAATTATCTAAACAATGCATAAACATCTATGCAGATGCGACTGGATTGGATCTGGGAGACAGCAACATGCTGCCACAATGCCGTGACTTCCTGAACTGGTCACATGACATCACTACCTGTGACTCACCTCCTGTGGCTCTTAAAGTGACATTAGTAAATACAAAACACCTTGAATTTGCATTTAAAATTTGAAACACTCTAACATTAACTGTAACAGTACAGGCAGTGGAGTGCCATTTGAACTGTAGAGTAGATTTATCTTACTTACTCTGTGTGTGTCTACCAGTGTATTGTACATATGTATAAACTTGGAAATCAGGATGTCTCATTAAGATCAAATCTCTTTTACAAAAGTGAGTAAAGCAGAACAATCATAACCAGACACATTCAAGCATATAACATTCAAGCAGCATTGCCAAGACATAGCAAAAGCACATACACCACCAAAAACATTTACAGATGTCACGACATAGCTTCAGAATTCAAAGTTTAAAATTGTCTTGTTTTGAAATCCTCTAAAGATCATTCTTTTTTATAAGGTGCAAAATGTAGTGGATGGCAATCTCTCCAACTTCAGTATTTACCTAAGATAAGATAAGATAATTCTTTATTGATCCCCCATAGGGGAAATTCAGGTGTTGCAGCAACACAAGCATACAATCAGGTAGAAGTATAAAGTATAAAAAAAACTATATAAAAAAAGGTATATACAACTTAGTATATAAGTAACAACAAAGTACAAGTGGAACCCAAAGTGGCTAAGTGAAGATAAAGTGACAATCATCAATTTACAAAACAGCAGCAAATGTAGGTGGTGCAATATGAGAATATGAGGTAGATAGTGCAGGATAGTTACGTCACTAAAGCAGCAACTGTAAATATTGCAAAATGAGAGATAATGATAAACCGCATAATGAATATATATACATATCTATGTAAGAAGAGGTACGTACAACTGAGGTTCAAATGGCAGATCTAAAGTGACTTAGTGTTATGACAAAGTGACAATACAGTTCCAGCAGCAAGTATTGCAGTATGAATGAATGAATAGTGCAGCATTATTAGAGTCCTGAGTGCAATAATCAGTGTGTGTGCATATGTGAGAGAGTGTGCATGTCATTGTCCTTATGTTTCAGGGGCTGTTGAGTGTGAGGACAGTCCTCTGCTGTTGTAAAGTCTGATGGCAGTGGGCACAAAGGAGCGCCTGAGGCACTCAGTTCTGCATCTAGGTGGGATGATGCGCTGGCTGAAAGAGCTGCCCATCTGCCACAGTTCATCATGGAGAGGGTGAGAGAGGTTATCTAGGATGGCTTTGAATTTGTCTGTCATCCCTACTCAGCTACTGACTCCAAACTGTCCAACTCAAGCCCCACCACAGAGCGGGCCTTCCTCACCAGTTTGTTGAGTCTGCCAGCCTCACCTGCCTTAAAGCCGCCTCCCCAGCTCACCACAGCAAAGAGGGCGTCGGTGTTGTGAGTCCAGTCCAGTTTATTATTGATGTGGACCCAAAGGTACTTGTATGAGTCCACCCTCTCCACCTCTTCCCCCTGGTGACGACTGGGGCAGGAGACCTCCTGTTCCTCCTGTAATCCACCACCAGCTCCTTGGTCTTGCTGATATTGAGTCTCAGATGGTTGCTGTTGCACCATGTGGTGAAGCTCTCAATCAGTCCTCTGTACTATTCCTCATCGTCATCTGAGATACATCCAACAATGGAGGAGTCGTCCGAGAACTTTTGGAGATGGCAGGAACCAGAGTTGAACAGGACGTCTGAGGTGTAGAGGGTGAAGAGGAATGGCGCCAGAACCGTACCCTTAGGCACTCCGATGTTGCATGTCACTGTACCAGAGGTACAGCCATCCACTATGACATACTGTGGCCGGCCAGTGAGATAATCCAAAATCCAAGTTGCAATGTCAAGGTGCAGCTGCATCGCCAGAAGCTTATCCCTTAGGAGGCAGGGCTGGATGGTGTTAAAAGTACTGGAGAAGTCAAAGAACGTCACTCTCACAGTGCTTCCCTGCATCTCCAGGTGGGACAGCGACTTGTGGGTGAGGAAGATCAGGGCATCCTCCACACCGATGTGCGGCTGGTATGCAAACTGCAGCGGGTCCAGGAATGCAGTTAGTGATGTCCTCAGGTGTTGAAGGACCAGCCTCTCAAATGTCTTCATAACATGTGACGTGAGTGCCACAGGTCTGTAGTCATTGAGATCGCTGGGTCGTCCTTTCTTTGGAACTGGAACAATGCAGGATGTCTTCCACAGGCTGGGCACCGTCATCAGCCTCCTATCTAACCTCCTACCTCATATCTCCGAGAAAAAGCCAGTATATTCCACAGGTAACACCACAACTAAAAGGCTTCAGTAGTTTAAACAGTACACTAACAAAAAGTCAAGAAAAAGTCAAGAAAATCGAAAATAAGAGATAAATAACGGATCGTTGTCCCGGAGCTGCTGCAACAGGCTGCCGACTCTCAGCCCGCAGAAGTACCCGAGGGTTAACTAGAGTTAAACAGACTTGAGATCTGCTCTGGTGACCGGTGGTTTTAAATGTGAAAAGAGACTGATAAAGAGAGTGATATACTGAGGCAACTTTTGCAGGAGACCTGAATAAATAAATAGAACGTTGTTCTTTTGTTGCTAGTGAGGCAGGCCTACTATAGTACAGATTGATGAGGATGATAAGGATGAGGAAATAATCCTCTCCTGAAACGCAAAGCAAAATGTCAAAGTGCATCAAGTTGTTTTGAGGTGTAGCGAGCAGCATGAGTTGTTGTACATTTCCCCATTGTGCGACTAATAAAGGAATATCTTGTCTTATCTTAAAGAAGCACACATGATGGACTCACTTTACTGTTCTCAAAACACAAATGTGCTGATATTGTAATATATATACACACACACACATATATATATATATTATTTTTTTATTTTTTTTTTCCCCCTAATTAAAAACAATCTTTCTGTGTCATTTGTGCCACATACTATTTAGAGGTGAGACTGCTATCGAGTCTAATTCCCAGGTATTTGTAAGATTGGACAATTTCAGTTCCATTACCTGTATGGATGGCAAGGAAACACAAACTAGAGTTATGGCTTCTTGAGAATAAAACATCTTGTCCACATTCAGTATAAGCTTCAGATTGTAGCAAATGGTTTAAGTGTCAATGAGTGCTGCTCTTTAGCGTAACAAGTAAATGTGATTATTACACTTTAGAGACATTGAACACCTACATGTACACACACTCATAAGCTACACACCCCGCTGATTGACAAGTTTACTCAAGAAAGAGAATATATCATAACTTCACAATGCAGGTTTCAGTAGTACACACACACTCGCTCAGGGGCCTCACCTATACAATGCCACAGTCACCAGCCAGGCGCAACATTAGAGCTGACATCAATCCAAGTCACATCAAAAGGGCAGGAGGAGGGGCAAAGCCTTGACTGCTTTCCTTGACTCGCTGAGTGGCATCCAAAGTTGGTCCCACATTGGTTGGGAAGATGTAGGAGGCGGTGTCAGGGAAAATTTGAGGGAGACTGTGAGGATGTTGGGTCGCTCTCACTATGCAGTCCGAGGTACAGCAGGTATCTTAGAATGCTGAGATATGTGTGTATGTCTCATTTGGATGTAAAAAAAAAAAAAAAGCTTCTGTAGCTTACACATAACTGTGACACCTTTTCTGTCTCTACATCTTCAGGTACTGGAAGAAATTTCCTGCTACCCAGAGAACCACGAAGCTAAAGAACTCAGACGGATATTGACCCAGCCACATTTCATGGTGAGTTAAAAAATGCACCTTCACAGGCCCTCTTGTCCATTAAACCTCTCAGGCAGGGGATATGGTGCTGCTGATGCTGGCTAGACATAACATGACTATATCCCTGTATCTCACACTACAGGCCTCAGCAGCCAGCGGCTTCTTAGATGCTCTAACTTTTTCTGTCTTTACTCTACCTGAGTTTAGAAAGCACTAAAAAATGTATAGAAGCAGATTCCTTTTTTAAAATTTCTGTTGTATTTGTTATATCATGGTATAAGTTAGAGCAAGTGGTTTCAGCCTAACCCAAAGAAATATGAATATGGCAAACAAATACACAGTTTGAGTTTTTTTACTAGTATTTGTTTGTTTTTCATTGAATTTTGACATTTGAATGCACCTCTTACTTTGAAATGCCTCTGAACACAGCAATTCTGCTGGGATAGGTGGGTGTTGGGTCTGTCTAGGTGTGAGGATTTGAGCAGTGAGCGTTAATACAGTCAAGGGAAAGCCACTCTAGGACTGACAGCCACCTACCCTGCTAATCCTATCATATTAAAGTGTCTGATTTCAGTTTGTGATCAGTAGCCTGTTCAATATCAGACAGACCAACAGAGAGGAGAGTGAGTGTGATGCAGGGGGGGCAGGAGACACAGGGCAAGAAAAAAGGAGAGAAAACTTCATCAAAATGAAATAATGAGTGAGAAAAGGTCAGCATTTAAAATGAATGTAAGAAGAAGGACTAGGTTGAAGTGAGGCGTCAGGGGGTTGATAGAGGTCAGTAAGGCGTGTCTGATGCGATGTGCTGTGTCGGGTCAAAGGCCAGGCTCCCTCATAGCACTACAAGAGCGTAAACTGACATAGGGAGAAAGAAAAAGAGGCACCACCATGTTCTGCATTCCAACAAGTTCAAGGTAGAGCAAAGTGCAGACGACACTAGACGAGTTTATTTGAAAGGTTTGAAGGAAAAGATGTCTCTGCTAGTTCATGATTTTAGGAATATACGAGTATTGGGTTCTTTATGAGAGTGAGCTAAATGAGTTTATGTCTGTGCGCTATGTGTAGAGGTAAAGCCAAGAGGCAATTAGTTCTTAACACAAAGACTGGAAACTGCTAGAGTTTGACAGTCTGACAGAGACAGACAGACAGACAGACAGACAGACAGACAGACAGACAGACAGACAGACAGACAGACAGACAGACAGACAGACAGAGTACTTTATTAATCCCTTTGGGAGGTTCCCTCCGGGAAATTGGCATCTCCATCGCTTCTCACATATTGCACTGTTTAAAAATATAGAATACAAAGTAAAAAATAGAATATAAAATAGAAAATAAGAAATAGAAAATATAAAAATAGACACAATAAATTAGGCAGTAGAGATAGCAGGAATTTGAATCAGAAGTAGGCACTTGTAGGAGATCTATAGAAAATATGCATATGTGTATGTGTGTACCTGAGTGTGTACATAGTGATAGCCGCAGTGGGTATGGTATGCTAATGGTAATGGTAGAGTGCATATAGTAATATAATATAATATAATAATATAATATAGCGTGTAATAGTAGTATGATATAGCATATACAGTGTATAACATCCAAGAGTATAACATACATGTACATGTATAATATAATAATATAGTAGTGTAATGTGATATATACTACACTCTACTAGATATAATAGTAATAGTAGTCATATACTACTAGTTAGTTATCAAAATATAATGTAGTATAATAATAATATAATATGTGGTATTATAATAATAATAATAATAATGATAATAATAATACTAATAATAGTGTATAATATATAGTATATAACATCAACATCCACAACAGCAGTGTCAGAAATAATAGCAGTAGTAGTAGTAATAATAATAATAACAGTGGTAGTAATAAAAATAACAGCAGTGTCAGATTTCCATTTACCTTCTATATATATTGCATGATGAAGTATTGCTCACAGTCCAGTTATATTGCCCGTGATGGGGTCATATTGCACATGAATTAAGAGTCCAGTTTATTGCACATAGTCTATAGTCCCTCTGTTCTTCTTCTGTTCACCTCTCGCTGAAGATAACAAGATCGACCTGCCAGTACCTCTAAACTCAAAGTGTAAAAATGATTCTTGAGGCTTCCAGCAGATTAAGTGACTATATCCTGGACGGGTACAGTAAGTGTTGTCGTCACTGTGATGTTACCAGGCAACTGCTAAATGAAGCCTGTTTATCTTTACAAAACAGAAAAAAATGAGTGGTGGTTGTAGGATGAGTTACATACCATAACTATTCATTGACAAACATTTCATCCATCTACCCAACACCTCTTCAGCTTTTGTGCTGGTTGACCGCCAGCTTCACTGTGATGAGACACTGTGAAGTCACCAAGCCCATTAGTTTGCCAAGAAATAGTTCCAGCAACTAACTCCTCCTAAAGCCCCAAGTTGATGTTCACCACAGTGTCCACTTCGTAGCTGTTTTGCACTTTCAGTCATATCACATGATCATTTTGAGCAGATGGAGTTGCAGAGTTGTCATGGAATTGTAAATGTTTAAAATTCCATTTGACTGGATCTTAAAAGTTGAGATTGAAACTTAGATATAACAAGATATACCTGATCTTGAAAGAGCATTTGACACAAACAGAGTTATCACAAGATCCACTTGGTAGTAAATTAAACAGATCTTTAAAAGTGATGTTGGCTGACTTGAGGAGTAGGATTTCAGATTTTATTTGAAGGTATTTAGGATAGAAGTTAAAATTAAGATACAGCCAAAGTACAGCAGTATTTTTCTGTGGTTTCTCTAATTTTCACCTCAAACTGTTTGAAATCTGCTGCAGCAATTTGTCTCACTGTGTGGCTTCACTGTTTTCTGTCCAAAAACATCCCCTACTGTACAGTGACCTTTTAAAATGACATTTCCTTTCCTCCAACTATATCATGAATAGGATCTGTGGGATTGTATGTGATCTTTCATTTGAAAAGCTCTGAGGTCATCAGGTCAAAGAAACCCAGGAATCTTCTCGTTGCTTATCAAATTCACAGCAGTGTTGAAAGCCATGGGTTGTTTTGAAAGGTTGTTCTTTTCAGACCATTCGACCGGGGCATGTGCTAATCTTAAAACCTCTACCCTATCTGTTCCTTGCTCTGCTTTTATTATCTCTTGTACTCTTTCTTACTCATCTTCATCCTTTTTTTGCTGCTTTTCTTTTTTTTTGTTTCTCGCACTAACTTGAATCACAACGGCACGGTGTGGAAGGATTAGCTGACCCCTTAACCCTGTCCTCATTAGGGCACATTCTCTCTCTCTCCCTCTCTCTCTCTCTCTCTCTCTCTCTCTCTCTCTCTCTCTCTCTCACACTCACACACACACACACACACACACACACACACACACACACACACACACACAAACTCGTCACATCCTTAACTTCCTCAGTGTCTTGGAACGTGTGTGTGTGTGTGTGTGTGTGTGTGTGTGTGTGTGTGTGTGTGTGTGTGTGCGCGTGCGTGTGTCTGCCTGTCTTTCTGTCGGTCTGTGTCTGTGTCTGTGTTCGTGTGACGATGAGAGACAGTGACAGATTTCCCCTCTGCTAAGATTTGATTGCTTTATACCTAAATTCAGGCTGGTTTGTTAAAGGGCCACTCTGCAACTTCTGTGGCTGTCAGAAGAGTAGAGTCGAACACTCTGTGGGTGTGAGGCACCAGCTGGCTCTGCAGTGACACAAAACATCCTGCTTTAGCAAGACAGAGGGGCTAAAGACCAAAGGCCCCACCCACTTTGAGTCAAATGTAAGAATCAATACTGGCACAAAGCCAGTGTTAAAGGGTTTCTGTCCTGTGCATTCACATATGGAAGCATCTGCCAGAGCAAGCATGAGCTAGATTTATCTGGTTCCTAGGCTCATTGTGATGAGTTTTTAAGCTGAAATTACATGTTATATAACATTCAGTTTGCCTTGGAGTCCTTTTCATGGAGGCACGAGACCCCTTGCAAGCAGCACTCAAATCATACATCCTTGATCTTGAAATTTTCCTTGCCTGTCTGTGTAGTATTGGTTGTGTGGCCCAGCGCAGAGTGCCTGACGTACAGCAGGAGAGGAGACGCACAAACAGCTGGGAGGTTCATTCAAATGAGGCAACGCAAAGCGAGTTGTTGCATTTTGGCGGACATTGTGACATCTTAGAATGTGCACTGAAGATAGACTTCTGAGATCCACTTCTGTTTCTGGTGTCTGTTTCACAACATCAATCTGCTGATATCTGATGATTTTATCAGCAAGCATGAACAAGTTGAATGCGAACAACTGCCACTCAGACGAGTCCTCAGATTTGTATCAGGCTTATCTTTGTTTGTAATTTTGCCATCTATAGCAGAACCCAAAGTACTTTGACACACTGCTTGCTAGTTTACTGATATATGCTACAGGTCCAACTGAATTTTAAGACTTCCCTCTACTACCAAACTCACATTTTGAAGTCACGCAGGTCAGTACAGATTGAGCCATTAATATTTACCCATGTTCAAACAAAAGGTAAAATTTCAAATAAAAAGTAACAGCCTTAGTATATCACAATGAAATGTCTACTTGTCTTGCGCCCTTTGAAACAGCCTCATCATTTTTTAGTTTTGAACTATTTTTTATGATCCAGGATGATCATTTTACTGTGACTGCTGTACACTTTAAAAAGATATGCTGTCAGTTTTTCTGGCTTAGCTTTACTTTCTACACAAGTTATTGTTGATAATGCACCCCATAATTCCTAGAAATAATTGTACTACTTTGGCTGTGCACATTCAACTGTATTTGTCTCCATGTGTAGTCTGAGCGAGGCCTCGCTCAAACTCTGTGTTTTGCATGTGTGTCCATAGGCCTTATTGCAGGCCCATGACGTGGTCGCCCACGAGGTTTACAGTGACGAGGCTCTGAGGGTGACTCCTCCACCCACCTCGCCCTACTTGAACGGAGACTCCCCAGAGAGCACCAACGGAGACATGGACCTGGAGAATGTCACCAGAGTGCGCCTGGTTCAGTTCCAGAAAAATACAGATGAGCCAATGGTACACAGTTGAACATATAGTATTTGATGTACTCACTCACACTGAGATGACACTGGGGCTTATTTTTAAGACTCGATGCACTGAATCATCCACTGGTTCCAGATTTGCATGTGTTTGTGTGTGAATTCATGCAGGGTATCACGCTGAAGATGAATGACTCAAACCACTGCATCGTTGCAAGGATAATGCACGGGGGAATGATCCACAGACAAGGTACATTTTACACTTTTCCCTTCCCACAACTAACATCTATGCCTACACCTTGATAAAGGACATTTAGTGTATTGCTTCCTAGGTTCACTATTTAAACCCTGCTCACTGAACTGAAGGACAGAGACCCTTGTCAAGTTTGTAAAATAGTCAAATGTGCTGCGACAAGGCTCCACAGTAGAAAAGCAGCAATGTCTTCTAAGTTACTATAAACAGAGTTTTGTTTGTTGTGATGCCTGGAATAATCCACTGTTTGACTAGTTAATGTACACTGACTCACTTCTGAAGTCAAAGTACCATATCATTTCTCTGGTTGGGTTAATATTTCATTTACTTTAATGAACAGGTTTAGTTTGCATGGAATATATAGTGTTATTACTAATGTAAATCTATAGGAGGCAGGAGGACAGGAGCATTTCACATTCTGAATGAAAAATAAAACTCATCATTGTCTTTTAAAGAAGAGACAAAAAACAAGGCGATTGCTCACATATCCATTTTTTGCTAGTCATTTCAACAGCTGCTGTTGAGGTTAAAGTGATCCTTTGGTCTACTGTTTAGCATATTTATAATTAATCCAGAGTTAATTTATTATATAATAACTACCACCTAGATTGCAAAGCATGGTTTTCTTTGGTTATAGTTGTAATAGGAAAAAGAGCAACAGAGGCTAATGATAATATAGTGTAACCCTGTAAAGTGGAAAAAGATTATATTGCACATTTGTCTTTCTCATCCTTTCTCTCTCTGTCACATTTTTTTTTCTTTTCCTTTCAGGTACGTTGCATGTAGGAGATGAGATCAGGGAGATCAACAGCATCAGTGTGGCCAACCAGACTGTTGAGCAGCTGCAGAAGATGCTGGTGAGTGTGCGTTAGTACATGCTTCAGTTTTTCTCTGCATTGCTGTATCAATCAGCAACATGTCACATGCTGAACTGAAGATAAGACCAAACTCAGCAATATTTGTGTGTGTGTGTGTCCACAGAGGGAGATGCGAGGCAGCATCACGTTCAAAATAGTGCCAAGTTATCGGACGCAGGGCTCCTCGTGTGAGGTAACACCTCCTCCTCTTCCTCTTCCTCTTCCTCCCCTTTACTTCTGATCGTGAGCTCCTGATCTGATTACTAACTGCTCGCCTGGTTACTGAGTGTGTGTGTGTGTGTGTGTGTGTGTAACCCAAGTGTGTTGTGTGTATTGGGTGTGCTGTATGTTTTGCTGTGTTTTGCTGGGGCTGTCAGATATTCAGCACACCAATTTCACAACCAAGATACCGGAACCCCCCCCGCCCCCCTCTGGTCCAGGAATGAGCCACACCTCTCTGTGTGATCCCATCCTGCTCCTGCCCACAGGCCTTCCACCACAACTGCACACACATTCATACACTACTGTGGTGGAAAAATTCAATAGACTTTCTAGACATTCAATTTAAGTGCACTAAAGCTCATAATGTGAAGACTGGTGCGTTGATGGCAAACAGTTTTATTTCAGGTAACAAAATATCCTCTCATAAATCATGAGGACGTAAGCATTATGAAAGACAATTAGAAAATACCTTACCATGCCTCATTAATAACCATCAACTTAAAGCTTACTAATCACCCTAACTAACTAATCAACTGAGAAAGTCCAAAAACAAGATATAAAGCACTATAAATACCACAGCATAAAGTGAGTGGAAACTAAAAATTCAAACACAAAAACAATAACAGTGAACCAGAACTGAGTGGAAGGAGTTTTGTTGTGTTGTGGAACAGCTAAAAAAAAAAAAAGGCTAAACCAGTGGATCTTACAGCTCAATTCCACCGGCACAGCTCACCTCATGTTCCGGCTGTGACGGGGGCCCCAGAGCAGATCACAGCCATTCCAGACGATGCTTGTGATACCACCAGACGTGCCGCATGACTACGCTAAAAATACGTGCCCAGTCTGTTTTTGACAGAAGTTGCAACAAGCTGTGCAGAGCAGATTGAGCTGGGCAGGAAGTCAGACACAGAAACAGCTTCGAGCATCCGGTCAGTTTTCAAAATAAAACACCCTGTTTAGGCTCCTGCCTGTAAAAGAGGCAAAGAATCCATTTAACTACATAGCCTACTTAGCCATGGTAGAAGCAAGAACAGCAGTGAATGCTAATCAAATGAACAAAACCTGAGTAAGTCAACATAATTGGGCCATGCAGAGCACAGAACAAAACTAAGATAAGAAAGATAAGATAATTCTTTATTGATCCCCCATAGTGGAAATTCGGGTGTTGCAGCAGCACAAGCATACAATCAGATAGAAGTATAAAGTATAAAAAACTATTAAAAAGAACAACTAATATAAGTACAAGTGGAATCTAAAGTGGCTAAGTGAAGATATAGTGACAACATCAAATTACAAAACAGCAGCAACTGTAGGTGGTGCAATATGAGACGTTGCAGATGCTCAAGCTGCGCCCAGTGGAATGTAAGAGGTCTTTTGGTGCAGAAGAGACCTGGCTGTGGAAAACCTTGTCTGTATCATTGTTGTCCCTATTTAGGGTAAAACTCAGTGACAGCTCAGCTGCTGCTGCCACACAGCAGATTTTTGAAACGTTACACTCATAAACCATAGTCCTACTTTGAATTTTGCAATTTTTGGCTGAAGACAGAGAGAGAATATAATTTTTTCAGCTTATACATCAAGGTGATTTGCCATTTCACTTTTGAGTTATTCATTTGTATAGAAGCTCTCTTTATTCATTACTTTTGTACTCATAATTAAATTAGAATACATTGCTAAATTTATGCAGAAACCGTTTCAGTTGCAATCTTATTGTCTCCATTTTCACTTGATTTTCACAAATTTTTACAGTCATTATATTTGCCATTCTTTAATAAATAATACCATAAACCATAGCTTTTATTTCATTCTAATTTCAGCTCTTTGGTCCTCCAGCACTCATATAGCTCTGGGAGCACACAGATACTTAGTTGTGGCTTTGAGTTGGTTTTTGTTAGGGATGACCTCATGGTCTCGGCTGCTCGGATGAGGATCTAATATTCGTCTACTGCCCCCCTGTGGTTATGTAAGAAGGTGTGAACTAGAGGGCTGCTGCTGATGTTGCCACCCATGTCTTGTTGACGCATTTCATTACGTCAACACTGTGGTAGTTCTCTATTGTGTTCTCCAAATGTACCCTCTCCATCGGCCACAGTTGCTGCCCAGAAATGTGCTCCTGTTTATGTGACCACAAGTTCATGAATGTTTGTGTGAGATTGGTGCGCGTGCGTGTGTGTGTGTGTGTGTGATGGCTGTGCGCTGCTGATCTGTGTGTCTTATTTCAGAAAGAGTCCCCCAACACCTCCAGGCAGTCCCCTGCCAATGGCCACTCCAGCATTAACAGTTCTATCTTGGTAAGACCCCCAGAAAAACCCCATAGACAGACCCATAACCATTTCTCTCTCATTTCCCCCTTCAGTGCGTCTCATTTGTAACGTTGATGTGTCATTTTTACATGTTTGTGTCATTCTGTCTGTTGATATGTTTATCCTTGTAGATGTCCATTTATCATGGGTTGTGTTTATTTCTCTTTTATCTTGAGCTGTGATTGTTGTAGTAGTAGTAGTAGTAGTAGTAGACTTAGCAGTTGACAGGTCATACCGTAGATCTCCTGAGCTGATCCTGTATCATTCTCCCAGTTCATCTGTTTGAGCCCCCCCGTGTCCGATATCTCAGTTAACAAATTGGTGTGCCTCGTAAAGCCTGCTGCGTGCTGTGCCTCATTGCTGACACAACACACTAGGCCTCCTGTGGTCACAATGGTGCAGGGAACACACTCTGGGCTCCTGCCATGCATTACACCAAACCTAATCAGGTTCTGCACTTCCTCCTTTGTTTCTCCACCGAGGCTCCAGACAGACACTGGTCGTGCTGATGTTGCAGCTGCTTTGCTTGCTTTGTGCTTGCTTGGTTGCGCCACAGCCAGAATCTGCTTTAACAGATGAGAATTACTCTGTTCTTTTTTTTCCACTTCCTCTCTCTGTCTATTTTGCAATAGCAGTAATTAGATTGCAGAGAAATGTGCACGTGTGGTTTCTTAGTTTCTTAAAATTATATCTGAATGATGTTTTTGCTTTACCTATGTCTTGCAGTATTTATATCATGCTTAACCATGTCTTTCTGTCATGAATGGTTTACCTCCACAGGACCTGCCATCCACCATTCAACCCAAGGGTCGACAGGTGAATAAAAAGTCCCTTATTCACTCACCTGTACTCAGTAGCTCTTTATATAATGCTTGCATCTCTCCCTGTTACACAGAAGTGTGTGTCTTTAGTTCTCCCTAACCCTGTTTTCAGCTTCACAAAATTCATCAGTATGATTTGGATTGATTGACAAGATAGTTATTTTGTTGCGACTGGCCTGTGACTGAGGCTGTGCAGACTGTCACTCATAATGTGAATGACCGAGGTTTGACCTCTTTTTAAACCTTTTTTAAAGAAGCAATATTGAATTTTGGGCCCACTCCCAACTGCATTTAATTTAAATTCAGTAATTTACAGACAACAAAAGAGGCTGCAACTGTTCAGCTTTTAGAAGATGACATAGAGGAGCAGACAGAATACAACTAGATTCAAATTAAGCTTTAGAAATGTATTGATTTAGAGAACATGATGCTTCTCATCAAGTCCGAAGGAACACTTTAAAGTGGTTTGAATGCAAATGCATCAGTCCACATGTATATATCCAGAGATCCAAACCAGTTGTGTCACCCACAACGCACACGTCACCATGATCCTTCTCTCTTCATCTGTACTCTTTGATAACCACACCTCCCCTCCACAGCCAAAATACATCAAGAAATCACACTGCAGTGGTCACTCTGTGCTGTGCAGATTTCTGCAGTTCTTAACAAGTCTAAAATTATGGACCCACTCTGAAACAGACTCGACTCAAATGAATCTAAACATTGAGAAAACAACAAAAATTGACAAAAATTACTAATCCTTACTCACATTTTAGAAACTGGAACAAGAAAATATTAGGCATTTTTGAAAGAACTATTTAATTATCAAAACAGTTGCCACTAAATTTTCTGTCACTTGGCTGATCATTTCAGCCCTATACTCAGGTACCCATACTGACACATGTGCCCAACAGAACAGGACCCTACATTGGCTCAGTGTGACTGAATAGAACTTGGATCTGATCCTGCCAGACTCCTTCCGGTGTCAGGTCCTGATTAGTATGAATTGAGAGTACACTGATGTACACTGTTCACTGACACAACATGAGTGACCACTGTTGTGACATTAGCCTCACAGTGTAGCACTTCACTTAAACTGTATGTATGGTAATAATGGCACAGGCATTGTCGAACCCTGCAGAGCTTAAAAATCACACCTAACCACTGATCCACTGTCAGATATGATTTCATACCACTTGCAGTAACATTTGGCAGTATGGACAGATGGCTACGAGCACAGGAATTATGGGCAACCTTTACCCCAGGCCAACTAAAATTTTGTGTCAGCTTATCAATCTTTCATAACTGTCATCTCAACCCATCAGTCCTTATGTGTGTGCACCTTTCTGACATATCCGTTTTCTCTGAGATTATCCAACATTACCCACCCAAAACCATACTGTCTCACTCTATTAATGTTGTGAGATCAAGTGCCAGTAATGTGGTATCAAAGGATCCTGTGATTGCACCAATGCAAGATCCTTCCAGCAGAGGGCATTAGAGTCCACAACAGACCATCTTATTTCATTAGCTTGGCAGCTTGGCGTAGAGTTGCAGAGCTTGATTCCACTGCCATTGTCAAAGTTTACTGATGGGAAGTAAACATTTAAAAAGTGTTGCAACGTAAGCAAACTTCGTGTCACTCAAAAATAGGAGTTGCACCTCCTCGTCTGGTCTCACCACCATTCACCCCTAACCATTCTCCCCTCCACCAACCTTGGCCACCATACTGCTGTTTAGACATTGTATAGCCGTTTTTGCTGCATGATGTTTGTGATGCTTTCAAATCCTAGATTGTATCCAGACATCCAATCAAGAACAAAATGTCTGTTAAGGTAAGAGAAAGCCTCCCACCCCCACCCCCACCCCCACCAAAAACACAACTAATTCTACACCCTTGTCCCAGACACTTCTACCAGCCCATTTTCACACAGAATGTAGATTGTAAGACAGAGGATAAAGTGAGGATACCGATAACGTTGTTTGGAACTAAGGAACACATAAACAATGCCTGTACCATAATTACCAGTGTGTGAGAGGCTAATTAATAGAACAGTTGTGTCTGGAGTGGTGTCTCACTGGAGAAAGTCCTGACTCAGAAACCACATTTCAGCCTGGCAACAAAAACACCCCCATGCTCTCACTCCTCCTGAGAGTCCTCATTACTGCAGTCATAGCTGTCACAGTGTGCTAAAGAAAGTACCCGATCCAGACACTCTTATCTTCTTGTCTTTCTTTCACCTTCTCTGTACCTCTTGAAACACTTGTATTACTCACTTCTCTCAGTTGACACACCACTGCCTATTTTGGAAACCCCGACACCACCCCAACTCATGCTTGTGTTGGCTCACTCTTCTAACCCCTGTGCTTTTCACCACAGATCTACGTGAGGGCTCAGTTTGAATACGACCCGTCCAAAGATGAACTCATCCCCTGCAAGGAGGCTGGCATTCGCTTCCGGGTGGGTGACATCATCCAGATCATCTCCAAGGATGACCACAACTGGTGGCAGGGCAAGCTGGAGAACACGAAAAATGGCACAGCAGGCCTCATCCCATCACCAGAGCTGCAGGAGTGGTGAGAGGGGAAAGCATAAAGACATGGTTACAGAGACAATGTTCCTCCACATCTACAGTCCTTCAGCTCAAAACTAAATCTGAGACTGTTTTTGTGTTTGTGGTAGGCGAGTGGCGTGTATAGCCATGGAGAAGACCAAGCAGGAGCAGCAGGCCAGCTGTACCTGGTTTGGCAAGAAGAAGAAGCAGTACAAAGACAAGTATTTGGCAAAACACAATGCAGGTAGAGCATGTACTCACACACTTTCATTGTCTCATACTTGTGCACACAAAACAACACGCTGCAGACATTTGTGTTGCTTAGTCCCATCACTCCTACATGCACGCATATGCATGTATTTTACATAATGTTTACACCCAAATGAGTGTGAGTGTGTGGACTTCTGAGCAGGTGTGCCCGTCTATCTGTCTGTTTGTGTAGGTGGAACTTGTATGTAACAGGATCTCGTAGCATTCATCTCCAGTAGCAGAGCTATGGCTAGGAGCAAGACGAAAAGCTGCCAGCGTGGCAGAAATCTTATATGAGCATGGGGGCAAGTTAGGGAAATGTGGGGAACTCATCGATCTGGATACTAGATTTGAGTCAGCAAATCACTGCATTTATGGTCTTAAATAACATCCCTGCATGAAGATGTGCACGTGTGGTTTTGTGTGTGTAAGTATCTTACCATTTGTCTCTTCAGTAAACATATGGTATCAAATGCAGAGGCGTAACATAAACAACACAAAAACTAAGATAATAAACATTATTATATGTAAATATATATCAAACATATATTTCATTTTTTTATTCTTTTATCTATCTTAGAATGACAAGGCTATGTTTCTTTGTATGCAAGAATTATAAACAACAACAAAAAAAAAGGCAGAATGGAATAATCTTGTATAAGGTATTAGAGAGAAGGAGCTTGGAGTTGGAGATGAAATGTGGTGGGCAGCGTTGCCACAGTCTTTGAGGGGTCAGGTGTCTGTGGCTCGTGTACCCCAAGCCTTCTGTACAGTATGTTCACCATGCAGCACGTGTATGTGATCCCGTGTTTCTTCCTACCTGTGTACTTGGCAACATACATTGTCTATTTAAGGAGCATACACACACACACATATATATATGGAGAGAGAGAGAGAGAGAGAGAGATCCTTTTCCCTGATGATGTGACAGAGAGGACATTGTACAGTGTCTCTTTCAATGTGCATGCAGTATGTTCGAGTGTGTGTGCATCTAAAGGTCCAGTTGATAAGCATGTTCCTCAAAGTATGTAAACTGACAACTTGGCTGACACGTCTGTCACTGTTTATTTTAAAAGAGTTGCCTTAATATTTTATAGCATGCAACACAGAACATCATAGTTTTGTAGTCATTAAAGCATGAATGCGTGGGATCCAGAGTCACCTGAAATTAATCATTAGTATTTAAACTGAAATAGACAAAACTATGACTTTACTCATCCCCTATTTTTATTGACAACAGATTCAGAAATTAGTACACAGAGAGTTCATGATTAACACCTCAATCCCATGGTTTCTTTCAATGCCCATTTGTATCAACTAGAGTTGAATTCGAGGCATTGATATTCTGGTGTTTCATGGGAATTAACAAGGCTTGCACGAGAAGGCTTGCATCAAACCATTAAAACCAAACACCCAACCATACTCAGGCATTAAGTACTGCTAAAATACTGTAATGAATAGTACCTTAGTATTACTATACAACATTTTCAGTATTGCTTTGGTATTCGTATGGAAATTTAGTTTCATATTGGGATTGTCATTAAAAAACCTCAGTACTGTAAAGGATATGCTGAAAACCAGAGGAGCATTTCTGTATGATGGCCGCTGTTTTTTTCCACCTCAAAGATAATACATTACAATATCATCTAACAAATGTGAATGAATAACAACTAATTATAAACTTACAATAAACAGTTTTATGATCAAGAATTCCCAGTTTTTCCAGGAAGAGTGACATTTTCCTGAGAAATAATGAAAACCCCAGCTGATCACGGCCTGTCTCAGGCTTTGTTGTGCTGCCGGGGACAGTGCATGCTATTACCATCAGCAGAATACCTTCAGAGTCCATACCACATGTCATGTGAATATATCCTTCAGCAGCAACAACAGTACATTCTGTATTTCTATCTCCGTTGTTGGCCCTGTGCAGAGCCGCACAGCTGCCCAGCTGTTGTATCTTGCTGTTTGTGTGTAACATTTTGTAAATTCTGCTGTTGGAACTGAACCATGTTATGACCCCTCCTGTTCATCTTTCTCGCTTCCTCCTACTGAACGGCCTCTCTGCATGTAAGTAACAACCAGTGACAGCAACCGTCTCCTCTCTCTCTTACTCTCTTCCATTTAGTCCACCCTTAATTAACCCTGTAGATTCAATCAGCTGTCACTGTGCCACAGTTTCAGTTTTGTTTCTGTTGATACAGCCAAAAAGCAACAGAAAGCTGATACAAAATTGAAACCATGTAGCTTAGTTTGTGTGTTTCAGACGTTGTGTGATGTGATGTTAACCCATTTTCTAATGCACATTTGGTCAAGTGTGCTCATTAGCAGACCCTGACAGACAGTAATGTAAATCTGAAGTCTTAAGAATGAACATATTCAGGTGATCCAGTATCTTTACTTTACTCTGTGCGGCCAGTAACTTGAAGCAATTATTCCCCATCAGTGTGAGCAGCAGCTGGCCCACAGCTGCCTGTTGCACAAGAGAACCCAGTGACCTGTAGTGTAGTTCATTTGTCAGTGCCCTTAGATAGTGACTACATGGAAGCTCCTTTTACCCAGGCTGAGAACACATTGTACAGCAAACAGCTCCGCTCTAACTTGTGACACTTTGCACGACTGGCAACTGGCAATTTCCCTCATTTGTTCTGCCATATGTTTTGTCACAGAGAGAAATGTTTGAAAAATCCTATGTAGTGTTAACTTAAAGTGTTTTTTTAATGAAGCAAATACACTGAAGTTAACCTTTACCTTTTGTTCAGTTTTTGAGTAAAGTTGTTCTGAAAGATAAATAATCTGTATAGAAAGTAAAGTTGCCTTGTCAATTGTTTGGAAGGGATAGTTAATAAGGTAGAATTAACTATTTTCTGACAAAAAATAAAAAATCATGAAAATAATTAGCGTATTAATTAGGGATGCACCGAAATGAAANGGGATAAATAAAGCGCTCCCTCCACGCTATGTTATAGTGAGGGACCGGGATAAATAAAGCGCTCCCTCCACGCTATGTTATAGTGAGGGACCGGGATAAATAAAGCGTTCCCCCCACGCTATGTTATAGTGAGGGACCGGGATAAATAAAGCGTTCCCTCCACGCTATGTTATAGTGAGGGACCGGGATAAATAAAGCGTTCCCTCCACGCTATGTTATAGTGAGGGACCGGGATAAATAAAGCGTTCCCTCGCTATATCATAGTGAGATGCCTCTGGGGCTCTGTATACCTCCGGGGCTCCGTTTTCTAACTAGTACATCAATGCGATTTTAATAGACACAGTGAATCCAGTTATGAGCATGCGCGTTGGCAGATAAGCTGCTTCACTGACAGCTTTTTTGCCATTCAAAATGCTCATGTACAGTAAACACAGCCTCGAGCGCGGGTACTACTCAATATCGCAGTGCGCATGCGCGAAACAAGCTGTCAGCTTTCCAGCTTTTCGCAAACAAAACAGGATAGATAAGGCAGGAATTTCACACCAAAACAGTAGAACTAAGGTATTGCATTATAGAACACACTGACAGATGAATATTTTCAATTATTTTATTGAAGGGCTTGGGCATGCACTGCATTTATAGCTTATTATGACCACTCGCCCCTGCCGTGTGATCAAACTGTACATTTTAGAGTGGCCTTTCATTGTGGTCAGCCTACGACACACCTGTGCAGTATTCATGCTGTCTAATGAGCATCCTGATATGCCACACCTGTGGGGTGGATGGATTATCTTGGCGAAGGAGAAGTGCTCACTAACACAGATGTAGACAGATTTGTGAACATTATTTGAGAGAAATAGGCCTTTTGTGTACAAAGAAAAAGTCTTAGATCTTTGAGTTCAGCTCATGAAAAATGGGAGCAAAAACAAAAGTATTGCCATTATATTTTTGTTCAGTGTATTTCAATCCAGCAAATGTATAGCATGCTAGATTGGAAAATGATCAATTAAAATGTTGATCAACTATTGTTGATTGAGATTTCACCTCTACTCTTTAATTTAAGGTGACATATTTTATATTTTGGCAAGTTATTACATTACTCTGAAAACCTGCATAGTCCTGCATATATGAGGCACTACCATAACATCGTATGCATCTGGTCCACTAGTCTCTTATTCTGTCTGCTCTTCTTCCTCTGCGCTCATTTATTTTTGCATGCTGCATGGGTTTGTTTCTTTGGCATTCCCTCAGATGCCCAGGTGGTGTCGAACGCTGCCAGTAAGTAAAACCTGACGGGAATATGTAGGGTTTTTTTTAATTATGTATGCATGTGTTCCTTGCCATATGCTTGTTGGTATGGTTCTAGTGAGATAGTGCCTTTTGTGTTTTCCCGTTCATTCTTCCTCTGCTGAGTAAAGGCCCCTACACACTGTGCTATAACATCCGTCTTGCAGGTTCAGCGCATGTCACACTGTGGGTCTAATATGATAAAAGATGTATTATAGAAGCACTGGCAGTTCTTTTTTGTCTTTTCTACCCAAAAATGGCACTTGCTAGTGAATTCTGCATCACACAGTAGCTACTCTTTGAGGATTATGGTTGAATTTTTTTGATTAATCAGTATATAAAAAATTTTTCCTACAGCCTAAGGTGATGCTTTAAATGGCTTTAAACAGTCTAACACCCAAAAATATACAAATTAGAATTATATAAAACAATGGAAGCTAGCAAGCTGGAGCCTGGAGAAATGCTGAATTTGAAATACTTTGGCTTTGCAAATCTTTTATGAAATAGGAAATGCATTTAACACATCTGTGTATCCTCAAAGATACACAGTGGGTTAAGGTCAAGCGGCAACCTCCGGCGCTGAAAAATTAAGCCAATGCGGAAGTGCAAAAAAGCTGCAGTTCCTCGAATAACCGCTAGAGCAGGCCGCAGAAGGGAGTCAATTACATTTGAGCCCCATGTTAAAATGTCCGACTTTACGACAGAAAAAAACATATTTACAGCCTGGTTCAAAACATGGCTCTAGTCTCATAAGCTGTTTTTCTACTCCATGACAACTCTGGGGGGCGGTGAATTTTTTTATAAGGCGTTCGTTTAAAATATACAAAATACATCATTATGCACAATTCATAGCTGTCAATCTAAGTGGCGCCACTTTGATTGACAACTAGCCACTGACGGTCTAAAGGGCGTCACCCCGGCTAATTCTAGTCACTGAGTTTGGGAAAGAGATTGTCGTGGGGTTAGCCGGCTAGCAACGATATTTAGCATTTAACCTAGCTGGTTAGCCATAGCTAGTTTGATTATTTCGAATAAAGCGGCTTTTTTCAGCCAATAGCGTTCATTCAGCCGGCCCATAGGACCCGCCTCAGCTCCGCCCTCGCTCCACCTCTTTGTCCATATTTGGAGTAACCGGAGGTAGGCTACCAAGATGGCTACGCACTACGATTTGCTTCATTTTTGCTCTTCAGAAACCTATGGGTGACGTCACGGACACTACGTCCATATTTTATACAGTCTATGGTTAAGGTGAATAACACTGAATGTAAACATAACTGTTGTATATTTACAAGAGGTGTAGGTGGGAGAAAATATTTCTGACCTGCTCTGTGTAAATATGTACACTACAGTAACACAGTACAGTTACCAGATTACTTAGGTGACTGTAAACACAAAGTCGCTGAGGTCTTTGGCCACCAAAGCTCTAAACTGGCCACCAGTGGACTTGTCACTCAGACGGTCGCAGACTTCACAATTCTGGATTGATGGTGAAAGATTTTACCATGTTTCTGTCACATATTGACCTTAGATAGCTCAGTCACACACAACAGTATGTAGGGGTATTAAGAATTTCTCTTCCAGTCCTGTATGTGTTCTCATCTCTCCAAAACTCCCTCTGCCTTCAACAACCTCTGTCTCTTGTCCTGTTCCAGGACGAGTCTCTCCAGCGGCTGCAGAAAGAGTCCGACATACTGCAGAAGACCTATGCCCACTACTTCGACCAGACCATCATCAACAACGAGATTGATGAGACCATCAGGCACCTAGAGGAGGCCATAGATCTGGTGTGCACCACCAGCCAGTGGGTTCCCGTTTCCTGGGTCTACTGACCTGCAACCCTGACCTCCACCTCCTCCTCTCCTCCCAGCAACAACACCTCTGCCAAACTCCCATCATTCCCTCTTCAAAATAGGAATAAATTGAAAAAAAAAAAAAAGATATAAAACCTCACTCTGCACCGCACTTGACCGAAAACCCCTTCAGCGTACTGTGAAAGCGACCACAGGATGCGACCAAGATCCTGCGCAAGCAACCTGCAGTGGCCAGTAGATTGACTCTTGCCCTGCCAGACGACCTAGTCATAGTGTTGTATAAAAACAGAGTAAACAAACGTGAATATTGTCATGTCTGTACTAGCTAGAAGGCAACATTTCTGTAGATGTTTGTTTTAAAGAGACAGTACTTTGTCCTCTCCTCCCATGTTGATCTGCACCACAACCCCCCCATCATTCTGTAGTCCTGTTGAGTGTGGTAGTACTGAACCATGTGTAGAAAGGCACTGTCAGTGGGTATTTTGTCGATCGCAGACTGAAGGAAAAGCACACAAACACACTGCAGTGTCTTCTCATTTATAGATCATGTCACCAGTCCATTGTTTGTTCATTCCTGTTCTTTTCTAAACTGTAATGCTGGGTTACATCCTCTCATGACTCTATCCTATTGTTAGCCTTTGGTACACTTATAGTATCACCATTCACACACATTTGCACCTTTCTCCCTTCCAACCCACCTACCTACCAGGTACTGTCTCTTCTAAATAAATCCATAAATGTTTTAGAGATTTGAATGAGGTTATCATGCATGTGGACATTTGCAAGCTTCCATGCTGTCTGTCAGTCAGTGTTCCCAGTGTCCCTCTGTAAAACCTCCAAGAAAGAAAACAAATTCCAGCTGTTTAGACGACTGAACTCGGGGAAGCAAGAGGGGGCAACAAAAAATTAACCGTGATGAAGCCGGACACGTTGATTCGACACCTATGCACATCCCTTGCATTTTGGGTGACATTTCTAAACCACAGATTTATAAAAAGATTGACCATGTAGTGAGATATGTTTGTAAAAAAAAATCAAATAAAAGTCTTGATTTTTCTTATTGATTTGTCATACACAAAAAGGAACGACTTCACCATATTCCTCATTTGCCATTTCTAAAATGTGATGTCCAAGAGTATTAGTGTTTAAATCAAGTTTTAAAAAAAATGCACATTTTTATTCTGAAAATGTGTAACTGTCTGCAAAGGAAGTGTTCACATTCTGCAAAGCTGACTACTTTGCAAGGGAGGAGGAGGCAGCGTGTGCATCTGAATAACCATGTATATGAATATGACAGACTGACGTAATACCGCCCCTTGTGTAAATTACTCTGCAATGATAAAAGTTCTTCAGTATGAACAGTTTTTTAAATATATTTCCTTTTATGTGTTGGAAAAGTGAACCCTGGAGTGGCTCTTCTTTTTGTCTTTTCCACTGCACATAAGCATGACGTGAATGTGATTCCTGAAGTCCAGACTGAGCAGGGACGGGTTTCAAAAAGCAAGTCCAATGCACTGTAACAGTATTGATTCTGGGTAATTGCTATCACAAAGCTGGTTATGAACTGTTAACTCTGGGTTTCCATATCCAGCTATGAGCACAGTATGTATACAATATTGAGCAGTTTTTCAGTTTAATCACATGCAAAACATCAGAATCATCCAACTTGTAATTTTAGTAGTGTGCTGTGTTGAAATTTCTACATTATTGATAAGTCTGGTAATTATTTCCTCTGTTAATCATTTGGTCTATAAAATGTCAGAATAGAATTTTTAAAATGCCCATTTCAGTGTCCTAAATTAATATATTCAAATAGCTAGTTTGTTTAATGGACAGTCCAGAACCCAGAAACTGTCATTATTTTGTCAGATATTCAGTTTACTCTCATAGAAACATAAACTAGTCAGCTAATTGTTGCTGTTCACTGACTCAGTAGTGTACTACAATTTTGAGGTAATTGTACATTAGTATTTCCATTTTATGCTCCCTGTTTCTACTTTTCTACATTTCAGAGGAACATATACTTTTTACACTATACATTTTCAGATTAAGCTTTCACATACAAAATATCATTTGAACTCTTTCCATAATTAATAATTAATTGCTTTCTGATGCCAAAGCAGAAGGGGATATTACAGGTAGTCTGGATAAGACAAGGCCTGAGGAAAAAAATTAAAGTGCACACAAAGTGTATCTAACCAATAATTAACAGTTTGTGAACTTTTTCTAATAAAAGGTGACAGTGGGTTTTATACAGTTATGCAATTATAATCTCATTAAGTCTAAAAAGATTTGATACTCACAACGTTGCCTCATGTTAGGCTGAGCTGCAGAGATGGACCAAGAGTGTAAATATATTAGCACTTGCAGGAACCATGCCAATGGTTTTGGTGGTGAAATGGTGAAATTAAGAAAACTTGCAATGAATATGTACTGCCTGCTTATCACCATTCATTAGTCAATCTTTTTGTGCAGTGACCTTCCTCTGTTTGGCTTCATACAAGAGTAAAAAAAACATTCTATCTCTGACATAATTTTGATGGAAGGCAAAGTGGGACTGTAATGATAGATTTTTTTTTTAGTTATCATTATCGCTTCATTGTTTGGTCTATCAAATGTTCTGTGAAAGTTCTGTGAGCCCATGTTATCATATTCACATTGGTTGTTTCTTCCAACTTAGGAACCAAAATCCAAAGTCCATATTATGTCTATCATATGATTATAATAGAACAACAATGATAGATAGACAGGCAGGCAGACAAACAGAATGAATGAATTAAATACAGGTTACAGGAAGTCAGTGACACCTTAGGAGTGTATTCAACATTCAACAACCCCAGGGAAGGGCCTCTGGGGGGCCCAATCCACTAGTCTGTCTGAGTGAATTTGCATAAGTTGAATACACAATTGGTGGTAAAAGCTGGAATGCTGGGCTTCCTTGGTTAAACAGATCACAATTCAGTGTTAGACATTGTGATGACAAAAGGCAGATTTTTGTGTGACTTCTTCAGAGGGCATTACTGGTCTGTAACAAATGTTTGTATCACGGGGTCTACCAAAATCAGGATACCCTTGAATTCTGATTTATGGATGGATGGATGGATAGATGGAAGGATAGTCCTCTCTGATACAGTCCTGTGGCTTACATGTTTCAGGTGAATGAGCACTGAGCTGACCTTTCAGTCAAATACTGCATTTTGTGATTTCAATCACTCCAAGTGAGTGATTAGAATGAATTGCAACTTGAATACTGTATAATCCCATAGCATTATCATTTGAAAAAAAGACGCACCATTGACTAAGGACAGCTGTGTTTTGTGATGCTTTGAGCGAGTATGGATTTTAAACCTCAGAATGAAAATGGATATGTCACCACAGCAGAAGGTGCCAGGTTTATGTAGCTATTACTGTCAACTGTTGAGAAGCAGCAAGCCTATATTACTGGAATGAGGTCTTACTTCAGAGTAAACATGAGGTGCCTAAGTAGTTTCTACTTTTCAGTCATTTGTTATCTGAAAATTTTAACCAAAAGAATATTATATAATATGCAAAGATGAAAAGACGACCTGAGCAATTGGATAAAATGATATCATGAGGAATGATATGATAATGACTCTATATGCAATATGAACACCCTAAATCTAAACCATGTAAATTGCCACTAGTCAGGACTTATAAATCCCTAAACAGTATACAAAAGACAAGAGGAAAACCCACAACAAAAGCATGCTACTGAACTGTGTTGCACTGACACTGGCTGTATGTCAAGAATGAAAAGACGCTTCCTTCCTCTTTTTATGGTATTAGTAATAGCCTGAATACCTTTTTACATGCTTTAAATGTTTGCCTGTGCTTCTGAACTGAGATTCAAATGTTTGTTGTCAAAAAGCAAAAATAATAACATTACATATTAGCCTGGAGGATGAGGAGCTGACATGCACTCCTTTCACACCTCAACAAAACGTAAAGCAGTCCTGCACATCAGACAAGCTGATTGGTTGACCAAACCTTCAGTACCTAAAACAGATAAAGTCATTACTGTTGTACATTTTGGATGTAAACCAGCTTATAAAACGTATTCACATTGTAGTTACTGCTGAGTGGAAAATGTTTAATTTTGTTGTTTGTTGAATTAATATAAATGACTGAGGGGAACATCTTCAGCATTGAGGACAGTGCCAAAGCTATTTTAAGGTGTTCATGCATCACTGCTTCATGCATGGTTTATCACAGTCAGCCTTGTGACTGGTTGTAGCAATGATGCTGACCAACATTTCTTCAGAGCCACTATACTACAGTGCTGTAATAATTCCATGCAAGTTTCAGATTTAACTACACAAAATCGCTTCTGTCACTTGTTTACTTAGACATTAATACAGGTGTTTGTGTAAGCTGTCACACCCACACATGTATCCAGGGCAGCCCCTCCTACTGAGAAAATGTTTCAGTGTACATGCTAGTAAATATACATTTCCAATGAATGAAGCCTTAGTTTGACCTTAGCTTAATGCACATAAAAAAAAGAAAAAAAATCCACAGAACAACTCAGTAAAGTCGAACTGTTTACTTCATCACAAGAAACGGTTAGTACAGAACAATTTTCCATTTCCAAAGTTATCAAATTACTGAAACAAATTCAAGCAAGAATCATTCATGAGAGTGAGAGAGGCCAAAAAAACTGTGGCCTCATTCTCCTCCCGCCTGAAAGACCCGAGATTACCACAATTAACACTCTCTTTATGCGAGAGTATCAAGGGAAAGTAAAGTTGTGCAGCTACAAGGAAACATTAACCATAGTCATACCCTAATATTATAAATATCATATTAATGACGAGATTTTACACATTTTAAATGATCCACAAATTTTAAGTGCAAGGAATCAAACAATGAACTTGCATAGATACACCAACCTGTAAATACTGTATTAAATATTCCTTCCAATTCCTTCTAAATCAATGTAAATTACTTTCACACATGAACTTAATTTATTACATTCTACTGAGTCAAAAATCAACTGTATTTAGACTCCAGCAGTACCTGAAAGCATTTACCACAAAGATAACTGACATGCTTTGACACTATTACCTCCCCCATCCACAACCTGACATATGGCAGTCACACCCCCTGTATAGAGAAAGATCATGTCCATAAGAGGAAAAGAATCCATGCGGGAGGCAAAGCAATGAGAAAGTCCTTCCATTACGTTGTAGGATACACAAGCACCAACATCACTGATCCCCATGCAGTAAGAAGATTAATGCATTTATGAAAAAGCTGCAGAACCTACATTTAGAGTTCAATGAACAGAAATGACCAGAGAGGACATCTGTTTAGGAGATAACTACAGGAGCTCTTATCTCCTTTAACTTTACACATAAATGTGAATGAAAATACAAAAAACACTTGTGACAAACTATGTAATGCTATGAATATTACATAATATTAATTAAAATGGAGTATTATGCAACAAAAGGTGGAGGCTCACATTTTCACCCCATCACCGTCCTAGTAATCCACAGTTTGTAATCAGCATCCACCTCTGTAATGGTAGACATCAATCCTGCAACCGTACAGCTTTGGCATAAGAGTTCATGAACCAGTGGAAGATATGTGTCAGACTTAGAGTTGTGACTTCTCTTATGTAGGTAGGTCATCAAAAAATAAATTAAGTCCACAACAGTCTTTTTTTTTTGTAGACAGCTGAAAACATTCAGTTTACCACACTTAAATTTCTAAAGAAACCCCCCCCCCCCAAATCCTATGTTTGGCAGGGCAGACTCACACCAGTAACACATAAGCAAAGAAGGGTATTTAATGGTGCTTTCTTGGATAAGTAAAAACAGCTTTTAACTCATCGGCAATTTGAAAAGCTACTCCTTGTTGTTTCTGTGGGTCAGGAAGCGAACACCATTTCCACAGTTCTCATGTGCAAGAAAGAGACAAATAATATTGTACTAGCCAATCAAACCAAAGACAAGCCACCCTACAAGGACGCAGAGAAGTGATTGGTTTGCCTGGGCCCATTGCCCTCTGACCCCTGCAGAGAGCTGCCTCTCCTCCGACTCCAGCAGGGTCCCGTTCTGGAGGCTCTCTGTACTGTTCCCCATCTCCTCTCTGAGCTCCTGCTGAAGCAACTTGGAAATGAGGCTGTTGAAGCGGTTCTCCGTGGTGGAGATGACCCCTGTGGAGGCTGTGGTCAGGTTCAGCTCTGCAGGGTCCACACATGTACCGTTAATCTTGGCGAACACCACCTCACTGAGATCCAACCCTGCAACAGAGGAAGGTGAGGCACAGGGGATATCTCGTACCAGCTTGTAGTTTTCCATCCACTCCTTCAGCCACTCGAGGGAGCAATCACACTCCCACGGGTTTCTGAAGAGGTAGAGGCGGCCCAGGAAGTAGATGGGCTGAAAAACAGGAAAGGGTAGGGTGGTGAGGTTGTTGCTGTTTAAGTGGAGCGTGATCAGGCTGGTCAAGTTCTCAAAAGTGCCTTCCTCGATGTATAGAACCTGGTTCCTGTCCAGGTACAGGACCTCCAGCTCCATCAGGTCACTAAACCAGGTCTTAGACACATTGGTCAACTGGTTACCCCCAAGGTTGAGCATCTTGAGGCAGCTGAGGCCCTTGAAAGCAAGCCGGGGCAGATCAGAGAGCAAGTTATCATTGAGGTAGAAGTTCTCCAGCTGCACAAGGTCCTGGAAGGCCTGGTCATGGATCACGTTAATGCGGTTCTCCTGAAGGTTCAGGTACCTGAGATAAGAAGGAGACAGTGATGTTTAAAAATCTAAACTAAAGACTTCAGAGTAACCCTAGGTTCCCTGAGGTGACCCCTACAGACCTACAGCCAAAATACAGGCAAAACAAAATCAGACGCAGTACTGTGCAAAATGTTTAGGCAGGTGTGAAAAAATTAAGAGAGAATGCTTTCAAAAATATTAATAATTATTTGTTTGTTTTTTTTGTTTGTTTTTTTTCAATTTACACATTGTTGTTTAACAAAAGAAACATCTGTATCAAATCAATATTTGCTGTAACTACCCTTTGCTTTCAAACCAGCATCAATTCTTACAGGTAAACTTGCACAAAGTCAGGGATTGTGTAGGATTATAGTCAGGTGTATGATCAACCATTTATACCAAACAGGTGCTAATGATCATCAATTTCACACGTAGGTTCAAACACAGTCATTAAATGGAACACAAACAGCTGTGTGGGAGGCTTCAAACTGGGTGACAAACAGCCAAACTCTGCTACCAAGGTGAGACTGTGAGTTTCATGTCACTGGTCATACACCATGGCAAGACTGAGCACAGCAACAAGACACAAGGTACTTATACTGCATCAGCAAGGTCTCTCCCAGAAAGATTTCAAAGCAGACTGGAGTTTCAAGATGGCCTGTTCAAGCTCTTTGGAGGAAGCACAAAGACACAGGCAACACTGAGGATCGTAGACACAGTGGTTGGCCAAGGAACCTTAGTGCAGCAGATGAAAAACACATCAAGCTTATTTCCTTTTGAAATTGGAAAATGTCCAGCTTTGCCATCAGCTCAGAACTGGCAGAAACCAGTGGGACCCAGATACACACATCTACTGTCCAGAGAAGTCTGGCCAGAAATGGTCTTCATGGAAGAGCTGCAGCCAAAAAGCCAAACCTCCGACATGGAAACAAGGCNTGGTCTTCATGGAAGAGCTGCAGCCAAAAAGCCAAACCTCCGACATGGAAACAAGGCCAGGAGACTCAACTATACACGAAAACATAGGAACTGGGGTCCAGAAAAATGGCAGCAGGTGCTCTGGACTGACTTCAATATTTAGCTGTTGCAGAAAGCAGTTTGTTCACAGATGGGCTGGAAAGCAGTACAATAATGAGTGTCTGCAGGAAACAGTGAAACATGGTGGAGGTTCCTTGCAAGTTTGGGGCTGCATTTCTGCAAATGGAGTTGGAGATTTGGTGAAGATTAATGGCGTCCTCAATGCTGAGAAATACAGGCAGATACTTATCCATAATGCAGGACCATCAGGGAGGTGTCTGAAGCAGAACAACCCCAAACATACAGCCAATGTCATTAAGAACTATCTTCTGCATAAAGACTATAGCTCAGGAGATACAGCGGTTATCCACCACTTGGAAGGTTGGTGGTTCCATCCCTGCCCCCTGCAGTATTTGTGTTGAAGTGTCCTTGTGCAAGATGCTGAACCTGATAGTTGTTCCATCAGTATGTGAAAGAATATAGAAAGAAGAACAAGAAGACCTGGAAGTGATGGTATGGCCCCACAGAGCCCTGATCTCAACATCACCGAGTCTGTCTGGGATCACATGAAGACACAGAAGGATCTGAGGAAGCCTACATTCACAGGAGATCTGTGGTTAATTCTCCAAGGTGTTTGGAACAACCTACCAGCCGACTTCCTTCAAAAACTGTGTGCAAGTGAACCTACAAGAATTGATGCTGTTTTGAAGGCAAAGGACACTAAATATTGAGTTTAGATTTCTCATTTTCACAGCATTTTGTTAATTGATGAGGATAAACTATTAACACTTCCATTTTTGAAAGCATTCTTAGTTTACAGCATTTTCTCACACCTGCCTGAAACTATTGCACAGTACTGTATATTGAAGGAACGCTCTCCAAACTGAGAAAAAAGGGGACTAGTACAACCATAAAGAAAAATGTGCTCCAAATCAAAAAGTATTTACCAACATCAAAAAGTAAGAAATAGAAATGCACAACAATAGAATAATTATGAAGGACGGGAAAAACTGAGCAACAGCAAATATACCAAAAGCTTCCCATCCAGGTTCATTGGCAGGTGGCAAGAAAACACAAGTGCTAAGATCAAGATGTGCAAAAGTATCATAAAACAGTATCATCTCTTGAACTCAACAAATACTAGTAAGCTTAAGACCACCTCACCCTTCATTTGAGCACAGAATGGATTTAAATACCTGGGGGTATAAGTGTCTCCCAAACTTAAAGACCTGTTCATACCCCATCATTGCCCAGAACCCCTACAGACAGAAGCAGAACCATATTCATACATATTTGTGTCTTTTTGTGTCTTGTCTTTTTGAGTTTTTGAGGTCCAGATGTTGGTGTTATGGATGGCTGCCTTGACGTGTTTGGCATTGCTATGTCTTGTTCTGTTTCTAAATGTAATTTTCTGTTGTGGTAGCTGGAGCTCTTTCACCAGGGGAACACCTCCAGAGGATATTTCCCACTTTTGTCATGTGACATATTGGTCAAAAGTGCCCTCGCCTTTGTTCATTCAGTGTAACACCAGAGGAGAGGGAAATGCACACTGCTACCAGGAATATTTCTCTCCAGCATGCATCCAAAGACAAACTCTGACAGTCTTTGCGAAGGAAGAGGCATTTAGGAGGAGGGTTGGGGATAGGTTTAGAGAGTCAAGTACAGGTTTTACATGGTGGAGAGAAAAGCTATACTATACTTTAAGAAACATCCACAACAGTTCTCAACCAATGGTTCTGCTTATGTCTGTAGGGGTTCAGACAGATCACAATATATCTAAAAGCACAAAACCAAAGTCCCCCCACTCCATTAAAAACTTGGCTCTGGGCAACAAACTGCATGTGTTCTACTGTCATTTTGAAGGGCAATGGGACAGTCCTGACAGGCCTCCCCACCCCCCCACGCTTCCACCCACCAGATTCTCCTCTCCCACCTCAGCAGCGACCTGGACTTCTCCAAAACTGCCAACCTTAGTAGCCCCAGTGGAGTGAACCCAGTCCCACTATCCCCCATTACCCTCACAGTCAACACTGTGGAGTCCTTCAGCTTCCAGGGTACCATCATTGCCCAGGACCTCAAGTGGGAGCTGAGATCCATCCTCACCTCCTTCATCACCATCTGGCACAACGCTGCCAAGGACTGCAGCACATCATTCAGTCTGCTGAGAAGCTGATTGGCTGCAATCTGCCATCCCTCCAAGTAGCCAAACTCTTGTACAGTTCTCATTTCATTTTTGCACTCTAAAACTGTACAAAAAAATAAAATAATACACTAATCTTGTTTAAAATGTTGAAATTAATGTTTCATCTTTAACTTCAAGCCTTTTGAGATCAGTTTATCTTTTACAGTTTTTTTCTATTTTCTATTTATGTTGCTAGACTTGCAGTATTGGCTTCTTATCTTTCTTTATATTTTTCCACTTCCTATGCTTGTTGTACCAGAACACCAAGGCAAACTCTTGGTATGTGAAAACCTGCTTGACAGTAAACTTATTCCAATCTAATTTCCATCTTTTATGTTGACGATTCAACTGGGATGTGAGTCATCAAAAGAGTTTTTTTGGTCCATCCAGGTTTTGAAAATGTTCCGACTGCCAGCCAGTGTGTGTAAGACCTATTTCTCAGTTTAAGGAGACTACTTTTTTAGTTAGTAGTATTACTGTAGTATTCTAGTAGTATATCTTACAGCCACCAGTGGCAGAACTGACCTGTGTGCTCCACATTTAGGCTTTACACATACAGAGACTACTGGTAAATTATATCCTGTAAATAGTTATCAAAGGTGATGCTAACCTGATAATTAGCAAGTTAGCATTACATGATCTAGTTCAAGCCTGTGACTTACTTGAGACTGCCCAGGCCCAGCAGAGAGTTGTAGGCCACTGCCTCGATCTTGTTTCTCTCCAGGTAGACATAAGTCAGGTTCTCCATTCCTCTGATGGCTCCAGGGATCCTCCTGAAGTTGTTTTGGAAGCAGAGCAGCTCTTTCAGTGCTGTTTGCTCTATGAAGATGCGGTCAGGGATGTTGAAGAGGTTACAGTCTGAAAGGTCCAGGCGCACCAGCTTCTTCAGCCCTGTGAACGTTCGCGTATGAAGATAGCTGATGTACTCGTTGTGCGCCATTTTCAGGTTCACTAAATTGGAGAGGCCCTGCAGGACAGAGGTTCAGTTGTGTGTTGAATATGCAGATTTGAATATGCACTCTCACAAGTTGCTGTTCAATTTAAAAGACCCCAAACTAAATCTATGTCCAGCCAAAGCTACCACCAACAGATTTCACATCAATAAGACAACATGATTTCCTCTACACAAGTGGTGCCTTTTGTTTGTTGTCAGGATAAAGCAAAGCAGGTTAAGATGAAATTCTGTTTAAATTTGGACCACGTTCAAATAAACAGGTTGGATTCAAGAATCTTTTATAAGGATGCATTAAAGAAGCAGTTGACTTGAATATAATCCCACTTAAAGGTAGAATGTAAAGTAATTTGCTTATATCATCACTATATATTGCCAATGTGTGCAAAAGTAGCTAATGTTAGCTTAGAAATGGAGTCTGTTAATATCAACAAACTACTAGCATTAAGTTAGTCAAACTATGATAACAGTTTAACTTTATTTCTTTCTTTCTATTAACTTGATGCCAGTCAGTCACATTCAGTCTTGTGTATGCCCGTCACTGTGTTGGACATGATTTCTGTGTAAAGCTTTTTTTGGTTGTTCAACTGTAATTTTGTGACTGTTTGAGTACCACCATTTTAATTCCATTCATTCCATTGTTTTGTGGTTGCAGCAAATTTTTCTGTAGTTGATGACTCAAAATACAGGCAAAAACTATTTCCACAATGCTGGTTGTGACACGGGGTAAGTAAAGAATACAAATGTTAGTTTGTTTTGCAGTTGACTCCAAAAATATAATCCCATTTAAATGTACAATGTGAAGCATTTCAGATATATTATTGCTTTATATTGTCAACGTGTGCAACAGTAGATCATTTTGGCTGAACCAAATTGTGGTTTGGATGAATCAACCCATAACATTACACAAAAGGGCATTTTTACTTGTTTTTGCTGTTTCTCATGTATTACAACTTGTTACATTGATTAAATATTGAGGTTGCTGTAACAGTTGAATGTAACAGTTGTTAAACATTGTTTGCAATTAAAATCTACAGATAAAGATTTTCTAGAGACTCTAGATCTAAAAGAAGGCAGCCTTCACAGAGGTATGTGCTCACTGTTTTGTCCTGACAGTTTACAGTGGCAAAGACAATACAGCTCAAGCAAGCCGGCACACCTCTTCACTTTTTTTCAGAAGTTGTAGTCTATTGTATCAAATTTGAATATTTTGAAAGGAGTCATTTAAAGTGCAAAACAAATGGCTGAAAAGTGACAGACAAGACCTTGCTTTAATAGCTATAACTGCTTCTCTAAAAGACAAGAAACAATTGAACTTTAGCACAAAAACTCAGCAGACCTTGAAAGCTCCAGGGGTAATGAAGGAGATGTTGTTGTGGTCCAGGGAGAGGGACTTCAGGGAGGGCAGGGTGCCAAAGGCCCTCTCTGATAGGAACTTCAGTCTGTTCTTTTCCAGGTTGATGGCAGACGCCTCGCAGGGAAACTCTTTGGGAAGCTCAGCCAGGCCGGAACGGTCGCACAAAACGCTGCAGCTCTTCTCCTGTGTGCAGGAGCAGGATGCCGGACAGGCCCGAACACATGCCCACCGCGCCAGCACGGCCTGAGGCAGCAGGCACAGCACAGACACTGAAACCAGGACAGAGGGAGCCAACTTGAATTATTCTTATTGGAATAACATTATCAAGAACACGAAATGATTTTTCCTGGTGTGTTTCTGGTCTGTAATGGCAAATGCTAGTTAGAGGTAGTAGTAGTAGTAATACATTTTGGAAAATACACTTACTCACTTTCTTGCTCAGAGCTGGATAAGATCGATAAGATTTCATGCCTGTAGGGTAAATATGAAACTACAGCCAGCAGTTGGTTAGCTTCGCACACAAGACACTTGAAGCTTGTGTCTGACTAGTTATTCAAATGCTTCAAGTAGGCATGCTAAGTCTACATAAATAGAATTAAATTGGTGTAACTGACCTTTGTGAGATTTGTAAATCATTTATCGTAATTACAAATACACTATGTATAGTCAAAAGAATCTGAATTAAAAATGATGTATCATGTGATGTGAAAACCTTCTGTATTCAACAGCCTTAATTAAATAGTTTTCATCACAGCAACAACTTCATATTTGATACATGTATCAGTTAGACCTTGCTCTTTTCACTGATCTGATTTTTTTTCCATTTTTAGGGGCCTGTATATGAGAAAGTATAATTTCTGTCACAGAAATAGTTCTATAGTACTATAACATGTCTCAAATGTAAAAAAGAATCAGATATCTTGTGTCATTAAATCTGGAGATATAGAGAGTCAAAAGTGCTACCATGGACAAACGTGCATTCCAGGAAGCAGAGCCTCAATCTATCAAAGAATCATATGTGGAAATTTGAGCCATTTAGTGTGAACAGTTCAAAAGTTATCAGCCATCAAACTATGGATGCTTGATTGTAACACTGGTTTCTATGCTAAATATGGGGCCACGCCCCCTTTTTGTAGGCTTAATATCTCCGAAACTAGTGGATATTGGCCTAAAATTTTTCAAAGTAATTATTAGTTACAAGGACATCAAAATAAAAAATTATGAAGCAAATCTGAGATGGTCGCTCAGGAGCCTTCTGGTGATTTGGCATATAATTACCCTTTTGTATTTCATAATTTATTTTGTGTAGCACTCTGTAGAGTGAATAAATAAAGGCATATTTATATAATTAACATATATAAATAAAAAAAACATAAAGCATGTTTTTTTAACCTTAGTAATTTATTTTGCACATAATTTTACATTATTAATGGTAATAAATTATTTTAAGCAACAAAAAAATCTGAACAGCTGTCTGGGAGCTGAAAGAGCTGGCTCTTTTTAGTGAGCCGAGCCAAAAGAGCCGGTTCTCTAAAAAGAGCCTGAATTCCCATCAGGGTACTGGCACATGCGTTTGACATGTCAAAAATGTTTGCTGTGAAAAAAGTTTCACTCAGGACTATGTGATATCATCAAAATCTCTAAAAAATAACAACTTTTTTATATCAAATGTTTTACTTTTGTTTTCCCCAATCATGCAGGCCCACAAGTTTAAATCAATAGAAATTACGCGTATTCTGCAACGAGACCTACTTAGTCTAGATCTTGTCTGGGTTTACTGCAACAGAATTGAATGATAAAATTACTGGAGGTGCCTCAGGTTCGGCTCTTTCTTTACTCCATTTTCTCCAAAGGAACTAAGATTTTGCAAGACATATCGGCATCATTAAATAAAAAAACAAACAAACTTGCAAAACAGTTCCTTTGTTTACCCTTTCCCAAGATTAAATGCATACATTAATTTATGCAGCAACATGAGGACGCTGGTGGAGTAATGACTGGATGTTTGGGGCACGTTGAATGGCAGGTTGAGGGCTAAACTATCTCTTGGCCAGCTGGTGGTGAAACACTGATGTGATTAAGAAAGAACAGCTTACATCAGAGATTAGCCCCACAACAATAGGTATTGTCTGTGCCTGTGATTTCACCCTCGATCCAGTTCATGTTAGCTTGAGTTCGGCCATGCCTTTTAGTCTGATCAATCAGTCGATCAGTCCTCACAGATGAAAAGAGGCAAACCCAAATTCCTGGCTGGTTCATTAAAACAGATCTTTATGGTAATATGTAAACCAACCTGAGATAGGATCTATTTTTACATCGTACATCATTACACCATTACATGAGGATTTCTAGTGTGAGGAAACTTTTCTTTCATCTTGCCAGTTTAGGCCTTGGGACACTTTTTTACAGCTGAGGAGGAGGAAAAAAAACAGTAGAGTGAAAGGATTGAAACTCACCAGTGAAAGTGATGACATTCATTACTGTAGTCTCTCATCTGGGACATGCCAGGATTAACGAAGGTCTGAAACGGTATAAAAAGAGCACAGCAGGACTTAATTATAAGCTTTTATGACTTATATATGTGACAAAGTCAGTTGTTGGAAGCCCATAAGTGATCTTGTTTCAAGAACATAATTTTAGCTCTGTTTGACTCCAACTTTAACTCGTAAAAACAGAGAAGCATGGAGAGTTACAATGTTGTATAATCTTTGTGGAAGTTAATTTACAGTGTATCGCAACTGTTAGCATGGGTAAACAGAAAGACCAACTCCTACAAATTAAGAAAGTCAACATGCAGAAATGGAAGCAACACACACGTACCTGTAGATCCTTCCAGACAGTTACATCCATATGTGTTAAAGCTCACAGTCCAAATATTCATGCATGCGTCCATCCTGTCCATCGCACATCAATCTGCACAGTACACCTTCAACAGCACAACTGAGCAAGCTTACTAGATGCTTCTGCCAGACACAGCTCTCCAACAAGTGTATGTGGTTATGTTTTTACACTTCATCCCCCTCTCCACTGTGTGTGTGTGTGTGTTTCCTCATACACACACACACACATCCAGATCAAAAAGCCATCTGTTAATGGCAGTCAAATCCCCTGGATGGAGTGATGGAGGGAGGGATGGATGGAGATAGAGATGGGTGGTTGGCAGGATTACAGAAGTAAAGCGAAGCTCTCAGATCAAACTGCTGAGGCAGAGCCGTACCTTAGAAACGCGCAGATTACACCATACACACAGAAGTTGTACATAAAACTTATCGAAACGCAGATATTGAAATGGATTACGAGATCAACAGGCCATCATTGGTGTGATCTGATGAGAGGGGCGGCCCATACTTTTTTAGTAATAAGATTAATATATTGTCTAAGCTATATGGACAGCCATCTTCCTCCAGAGAGCTGAACGTTGTCACTACAGCTGGGTTCACCTGACGTAAATGTGCCTAAAGCCTTATTTTCAAAATGACACAGAAATTATTCAACAGGGTTTTAATGTGTGTCACTGGCTCATGGTTATGAAACCTACTCAGCACATTCCACCCTATGACCTTTCAAGAGTAACATGGGAAAAAAAGCCCTTCCAAAATTGGGGTAAACATGGTTTTCATGCAGGCTAAAAGATATTTAACCACTGCTTCTCACTGTCTAAAAAGCTCTCACAGATGGCCAAAAAAGAGACCATCTGTAGAGGCATAAAATACAGGTCAGGTTTCTTTTTTTCGTTGGTCATTTTAACCTCATTTCACCAGAATGAGTCTCTTAAAAACAAAGCGTGGTGCTTGAAAGTTCAGCACACATGCCTCACCAAAATCAATGCTCATCTGGTAACCATGGGAAGAGATAGAAGCTTTGGTACAACCCCTGTAGATTTATGTCATCTAGGAGATTCTGAGAGCCTGCAACATGTCTAAAGCCAAAACAAGCAAACACCACATCCATATATGATAACCAGAACAAAGCGATCTTTGAGTGTTGTAGCCTCTTTCCTTGACCCTCCCCTGACCCTGACCCCTGACCTTTTCCACTGTACCCCGCTGTACTTTTCTTTGACACCGAGCCTCCCTTGATCCCAACCCTAAAAATTATCCAATGCAAAGGGTAGACCTCCAGACGCTATTAATGGTGAATTTGGAAGGGCTTTGACGAAAAGGTATATGGCACGTACAAAAAAAGCACACACATCCATCATATTGCCCAATGTTCTCCAAGAAGTGCCTGGATTGTTGAGAATTTCTGTCAGACCTCAGTGCAGGAGGAGGGTCTTTGAATGGCTCGAGCTGGATTCTTTCATGGTTGCAACAAACACTGATGGATTTACTGATATTCTATGACTTATTCTATGACTATACTGAGTCCATAGATGGAAGGGTTAATAGCAAAGCATGAGTTATGTAGTTTCAACCTGTAATTTCAGGTGACTCCAAGGCCCTTGTCCTCAAGGCGCTCGCCTGAAAAATAAATATCTCCAGGACAGTTTTATGTACTCACGTTTTAAAATTAGGCCCACAAAATGTCTGTATTAATGTATGAATAAGATATGGTGTATGTATATGATAATTGTTAATGTTGCGTGGGATGAATCAGCTAAAGAGCTAGGTACTTTATTAGCATGGTAATGCAGCTAGCTAAGACAGTGAATTAGCAATATGTTAATGTTTATTTGGGAATTTTAAAAGAAGAAAAGCAGCTTAAAACCTTCCACTTCGACAAAACATATAGTTAGGGCTGGCCCGGCCCGGCCCTGGCCAGGGGAACCCTTAGTTATGCTGCCATAGGCCTAGACTGCTGGGGGACTTCCCATGATGCACTGAGCATAACACTCGTCTTTCTCCTCCACCTGTATCTCGTTTACTGCAGATACATGTGTCAGGGGAGCTGCAGAGTCTGAGCTCGTGTTGACAAGCCTCCAACTGTCTCTGTATAATACTGTGATCACTACACTGGAAAAAAGGCCCCTCCAAAAATAAGTAAAAAAAAATAATAGATATATTTGCTTGTAATAAAAGAAAAAAATCTGCCAATGGAACAAGTGAAAATTGTCTTGATAAGATTTCTTAAAATAAGATAATATTTTAAGCCTTACAAGATCTTGAAATTAGCTGGAAAAAAAACTCATTAGCTTATATTTAGTTGTATTGTGAAGTTTCAAGTTAAGTCTGTTAACTAAGATGATTCATCTTTTACAAATAGCACAGCAGCTTAAAAACCTTATGACATGTCAAAAAAGCTTGTTTCATCTGAGATATGACTCAAAACAAGATGTTTTCAAGCCTGTTTCACTTAAGATATTCAAGATGTACCGTCTAAAAACAAGTTACTATATCTTACTGAAATGTTACTTGTTAGGTGATTGTGTCTTATATTAAGTGTGATGAGCTATTTTGACTAGAAATTAGAAAAATATACTTGGTAAGATTTTGAGTTTTTGCAGTGTATCGACAGACCTGTGGATTGTAGTGTTGGAACACAAAATAATAAATTCAGAAACTACAGAAGAGGCCCAGTCTATCCTCAAAGTGAAAATATAAAACATTATTCTAAATACATTTATTTTATTTATTATTAAAATTCTGGCCTTGAACAAATGTTCAGGACAGGATTTTCCTTCATTGTAATTTTTGGCCACTTCGTATTCTTGGGTTTGGTTGTGTAGGTAATCGTTTCATTACACTGCTCTCTGAAGTTTTTATTCTATTTTCCTTTTCAGATGAACTAGAAATAAAAGTACAGCTTGTGTGGACTCCCTCTATGTCCTTCCTTAGGACAGGTTTTTAGAGCAATGCTGAATGAGAAGTGTGATGCCTAACACAACACTGACCAACTGAGCATCAACAGGTTTGGGAAAATTAAGACCATTGACACAGTTGAATTTACAAATGAAATCTTTATATATTTTTTCCTTTCAAAA
This sequence comes from Centropyge bicolor, assembly GCA_037975185.1. Classification (NCBI taxonomy): domain Eukaryota; kingdom Metazoa; phylum Chordata; class Actinopteri; family Pomacanthidae; genus Centropyge; species Centropyge bicolor. The sequence continues at coordinate 1,640,885 of JBBMOC010000070.1, forward strand.
GAAATGAAGCCCATCCAATCTACACCAAATTGAATTTTGCCACCTATCTGCCCTGTATCCACACAAGGCAACAGGCTGCTTGCTACAAGTCTTCTCTGCACAACTACAGTAAACAGGTCTTCATGAAACATGCTTGATTTTTCCAGATACTTGAGCATTCAAACATTTTATTTTGGTAAAATCATACAATTGCACAGCTGAGTATTTCCCATGCAGTGCAGTAGCCTATAAGCTAATACAGAAAGCAAAGTCTACATCTAAAGAGCTCTTGGATTCTCTCGTGGATGTGGAGCAAGTCTCAGGTTCTACTGGAAAAAAACTTCCACAGAATCCTCTGTTCAACCCATACAGTTCCAACAGCTGCCTTGGAAATCAATGCTGAAGACTTGCTCCACATTCAAAGAGAACTCAAGGAGGTGTCATATGCAAATACAACAATGACAATAAACCACATGTTTGTTTCTTTAAGGATTGCCATGTGCCAGACATTTACTGGAGAAAAATAATCAGGTCAAATTAGAGTAAAGAATTAATAATGCACACAATTGGAGAATCTGAACACTTCTGCACTGATATGCTTAGGAAATTTATTTGCTCTTTTGACAGCTATATTCCAAACCTTGGCATGTTTGTTCAATTCCATTTCAAATTTTGTTGACCAATTATTATAATCTAATAGAGATGACTGGCCCTGAGGAGGCCCTGAAACAGCTGTGGATATTATTTACTGAGTCCAATGTATCTTACATTAAAAAGCTCACACTACCCCGAAATATATAAATTTCACGCATACAGGTGACATTCAACATTCAAGTGCCAGTGTTTTTTGTACTGTCTTTTGGTCAAGTTTCTGAAACTTTCAAAGAATCACTTTGAGGCTTACAAAAATAAATATTTGTCAAAAATGCTTAATAAATTACACAAAACTAGCAGCAAAAGTAGAATCTAGAAATCTGTGCAAATGGCTAAATTCCCCCCGACTGCTAAATCCCCTGGTCCCAAATAAATCCTGGTTTAAACGTTGAGAACCCTTCCCCTTTGTAAACAAGCTGCGTTTTTTTCACAATCTCCTCACACACAATATTTGGAAGCTTAAGGACACATATCCAAGACATCTATATAAAACTCTAGATGTGCAATAAAAGAACTTTTGTAAAACTTGATGGGCACAACGTACAAGGGCCTACACACCTAAATCAAGTAGCACCATTCAATCTCAAGTTCTCAACACTGTCAGTGCATCCGCTTTTAGTTCAATTTCTTAAAAAAAAAGAAAAGAAAGAAAAAAGGTTCAAGGCACAACACACCCGATGAGAAAATTGGGAGGTGAAACGCCCCATCTCTCCTCCTCTCAATGGCTGCTCCTCTTTGAGAGGAAAAGCCTGCTCTGGCTTTACGAAGCCACAGATTTTTATGTATGTCTGAGCAGTTACACTCTCAGAGGACCTGACAGTACTTTAATGTTCCATAAGGAAGTGGACACTCCAACTTTGGCCACCTCCAGTTACACTACACAGCAATGGAAACCAAAGCCACTGACAACGTTGGTGCACTGAAAACCACACCCCACCCCTGTTCCCCTAATCCCAGTGGTAGGAGTGCTGCTCTACCCTGCTTCATTCCTCGCTGTTTAATTGATAAACCTCAGTGATCATTCAAATGCCTGTCTCTTAAAGATGAACCATGCCTCCAACGCAGCTTGAAAAGAGAAAACGTTTGTAATTAAGTTAAGCCTGCGACTCAGTTCACATGTCCTTTCTCCTTGACCAAAAAACAAAACACTTGCAAGCGTAGAATACCATCTGGGCTTCATAGTTGCCGGTCGATTCGGTAAACACTAACACAACGCTATGCCCTCCCGATGCTGTGGTCCTTTATGCAGCCATTTTGAATTTCACTTTCAAGACAGCAGGCTTTTTGTTTTCATACAATTCAAAAATCCAAAAAACTGACTCAGTTTTTGAATTTTGCACACACCTGCACCAAAAATGTCTCAAGTAAAAATAAACAAAAAACACCGCCCACTTAATGTAGCTAGCACTTGGTAACATACTAGCTGCCATAACACTGTCAAGTCAATTGAAAAATGTGGAGTAACAAGTTCCAGCAATTATTATTCTTGTTTAAACCTCAGCAATTATTGGCACTGAGCTTAATGACTTCTGTGTTTCTTAAGATTACATTAGGAATGGCTATTTCAAAGACTATCATATCCATAAAAAGGAGCCTGTCCAGGATAGAGTGAGCAAAAAAAGAAAGAAACGAGTGTAACTTTGTCCCTAAGGGTTAAAATACAGTGGCTTCACAGAGTGGCCCAGTTTGTATTAGACATAGTAATGGCTCCATTAGCTGTTTGACTATAGAAAAGGCTACATGATATTCCTGCAATAAATTTGAAGTTCAAATGGAATCATGACTCAGAGCCACAATACCCCAGTGTTTGCCAAGGTTTGATTAAGTCCAAGCTTATTTTACCTTTCTAATATTTTTCACCGAACAAAATAATAGTAAAATTAAATTTAGAGCTCTTGGCCATGTTCATCTGGTGAATTGAAAACATAGATTTCCTGTCTAAATTCCAAAGGCACAGTACATTAACATACAAATGATCCTCAGGTTATTCAATTGGGTTTTTTCCACAAAAACAAAAATACTTTTAACAATGAAAGCCCGAAGTTGCTATCGGACAATGCATGTCAGCATCCATGCTCACTCTGAGGTGTGCAAATCTCTGCGGTCTCCGGTGCATTGCATGTGCTGGTGACTTTCCTTTGCATCGTGCTGCACTTCCTTTTTTGAGAAACGAATGGCAGAGAACCAGGGTTGGTAATGTACTGTGTGTCAGTGAAGCTACACAGGGAGGGTTGTTATGGTCTGGCGTAAGTTAACATGTGGTTTCCACTGAGTTGGGTTGGCATGGCAACCTTTTCCTATGGTGACTAGTTGCCCCACCAATCCACACTACCAGAGTGGCTGTAATTTCCTCCGTAGCCATCATTGCTGTAGAAGTTGCCACCAAAGCCGCCTGCAAAGGACAAGGTCAGAGGATAGTCAGCTGAGTGCAATTAAAAGAAAATTCCTTAAATCAGACCAGACAGTGACCGGTTTGTTTTCCCATTGGGGTATGCTGAAAGTAATTGCTAATTACATACAATTTGTATACACAATACACAAAATTTGTAAGCCATGACTTTTATGCAATGCGCATCATTTGTGTGCAAAAGCACATGTTTATCATAATATACCAACATTCTGCATCTAAGTCTTAATGCTTTAAAATTACACATTTGAACCACAGATAAAAAGGTTGGGGAAACATTGTTTACTTGCCTCCACCAAAGCCACGGTTTCCGCCATGGCCTCCAGTGTTACGCCCTCCACGGTTGCTACTGAAGCTTCCAGAACCACCAGACGTCTGACGGTAGTCTCTAGCTCCAAAACCACCAGAGAACCTGGACAAGAATGTTTGCTTGTTAGACATTATGTTACAGATTTTCTGATTGTAGCAAATGTAACATCAGTAGTGGTTGTAGTGGTTTAAGAGCACACTGATTGTACCAATGCATCCCCATGTCACAGACCTTGGTTAGCAAGATTGGAAAAGTACACTTTTCCTTTAAGATATAAAAGATGCCCAAACAGAGGTCTGTATGGCCCATGACTTTTCTGTATGTTCAAAAAAATGCATTTCTTGCCGTGTCCAATTACCTCTTAGAGCGTCCACGGTTGCTGCTCTTGTGCTGGTGCTCATAGGCCAGACTCTCAAGCCAGGAAGGAACCTCCTGCTTGGCCTCCACCAAAATGTCCAGCAAATCTTTGGTTATGTTGCTGTTTTTGTCGTTAAAGAACGACGTGGCCAGACCTGCACAAAACAGAACATAAATAAGATTGTGCATTAAATTATTAATATAACAAACAGGCATAAAAAATTGTCTTTAAAAAAAATTCATACCAAGGTTGCCCACACGTCCCGTACGGCCAATACGGTGAACATATTCCTCAATGTCACTGGGCAAATCAAAGTTAATGACATGCTTCACATTGCTGATATCCAGGCCTCTAGCAGCCACCTGAAAAAAAGGGTTAGAAGAAAAAAGATATTAACACCATGATAATATCAGGAACACCATACAGGAACACCTTACAGTCGCCGGTCAAATTAATTATGGAGCTTAAATTAATTGGCAACAGCTAATAAAAACTGCAGACATTTGTTAGTTCAGTCTGAGGCACCGTTTACTCCATGACCCAGTTGGCTCAGTTTTCCTCCAGGATTTTTCCCAAATGAACACTAAAATAAAAGTGTGAAGGGGTAAGAGAAAAATTACTTACAGCTGTAGCCACCAAGATGGGGCAGCGTCCAGACCGGAACTGATGCAGAGCTTCCTCTCTGTCTCTCTGGGATCGATCTCCATGGATGCTGGTGCAGGCATAACCCTCGTGATAAAGGAAGTCTTCCAAAGCATCTGCTCCTTTCTTGGTTTCCACAAACACCAGAGTCAATGAGTCTTTGCCTGTGCAGCCAGAATAATGAGGATGGGACAAAGAGAGGAGAGATAAAGAGTGAGGATGAAGAACTGCAAAAGGGCTATGGACAGATTTTTTAAAACTACAAGAGGATGGGATCAGGAACTTAAAAGTAACAGTCAGCAATTGAAAAATCATGAAGGAAAAGAAGAAAACTAAAATGACAACTTAGAAATGAAACGGGTTGCATAAAAAGCTTTACATTTACTGACAACCATTAATTGACAACCTTAGCTTCAGTTTCTCTGTTCACAGTACTGAAGATAGAGGAATAACTTAATAGGGATGTCCCGATCAAGTATTTTGTCTTGAGTCCTTTAACATTGGGTTTGCCAATATGAAGCCATTGATCCAAATATTGAAGGTTCTAGCTCAAAACTGAAACCCAGATTCCCAAAAAGTTGGAATGCTGTATAAAACAGAAATTAAAAGAATGCAATCATTTGCAAATGAACAATATTTACAGGCAATAGTTTTACAAAGTGTTCAAAACTTTCCAAGTGTTTTCTAGCCCTGTCCCAACTTATTTACTAGAACTGTACCGCTGGCATCAAATTCACAATACATTTTTATTTTAACAAAAAGTGGAAAACATATATAACAATAACATAATATTACATATCAGTATACATATACTGTCTTTGCACTGTTTTCAAATGTGCATATGTCAACCAGGATTGAATTATCAGCTTTAGTTATGTTTTACACAGCATCCAAACTTTTTGGAATCAGGGTTTCATAAAGTGCATCAGCTGCAATAATTAAAGCTGGGAGAATGTAACTTGTGAAATTTACGTGAAGCAATCTGCTAGAAAGAACACTGTTGGAAGTTCTTCAACTACAGAAACATTATCTACTTGTGGTTGTACAACTGCGTTAAAAAGTGATTTGTCTTTTACCTCAAACAATCTTTGGCTGTGTAGAGAAACCAGCTGCATGGAGCTCTAAGTGTAATGTTGGCCTGTTGTCACATTACTCACAGATGCTGAGCCTATATGGTCAGCCACCTGTGACACTTGTCATTTCAAACCGTGATTATAACATCTAAATTGAGCAGCTGCTACCTGAATGTTTTGTATACAAATCTTTGCTAATAAGCACATGGATTAGAGATTTGTCATTGAAGATCAGCGGAGCCCATAAACCAATCCTTTTTAATTGTGTACATTGATTACTGTGGCCTGGATTGGCCCTCACACTGATCCTTAGAATCTGCTCAGGACAGCTTGAACAGATATTGAATTGTTAGATATTAGGCTACAATCCAGATATTTGGCATTAATGGCAACCAGAATAAAAGCTTGAGATAATAAAAATGATTGAGGGGTGATGGGGTAGGACAGGTCATTCCAAATTCGCAGCTATCCCTGCAACTGTTTGCCAATGCACTCTGGTACAAGCCAGGAAAAAAAATACATCCAAAGCTCCATCCTCTCCAAATTACTTAAGCTTGAGTACTTGAAAATAAAGACCAAGATCGGTCCAATCAGATTAGCTAAATTGTCAGGGTGGTGACACTTAGCTCGCAATTTCCATGTGGTCACAGCCATCTGACTCATGGAAACTGAGAGGTCTTACGATGACAACCAGCCAACATGATCATGTTGCGCCAGTTGACCTTACTGCTGGTGTTGATAATACTGTAACACTACACTAAAAACAACTCCTGTTTCAGTGTATATGGTGCAAGGCAAATATTATTGTAGGTCCTTCCAAGCCCTTATTTGAAATGAAAGAAGAAAACAAAACAAAAACAAAACTGAGGCAGCATGTCAGCTGGGGAGCGGAGGGACAGGATGAGCTGTGGGATGTGATGCTTCTGGCTTGTGGGTCAGAGTGAAGTTATGGTATGCTCATACTTACCCGGTTTCTCTGGGGCCTCTGTCACATTTTCCTGAACCTCACTGGGAATAACTAAGATAAAACCAAACCAGCCAGTAAATGTAGGGCTGCTCAGTGCAAAAAAAATAAAAAAAACAGCTTTAGATAATCATGAGAAGCAACCCCCCCTAAACACAGCAAGTGAAATCTGCGCCTGCTCACCACTGCACTCCATCTTATTTTGATATTTTATCTTTCACATCAAGGTCTTGCTATAATGAACTGTTAGCAGAGATGTAGCAAAGTCAATATTAGCTTGACATGGGAAAGACTGACAAACACAGGATGATGGGTTTGAGCCCAGTGTGACCTTCATGGGAGGGAAAAAACATTTTCCCTATTGAGTGTGCATTTATCACCTGTGGCATTAAGCAGGTCGAGAAGGAAGGACCTCTTGTCAGTCTCCTCTACCCAGACCACCTTCTGGGTGATGTTTTCTGAAGTGGAACCAACACGCCCCACTGCCAGGAAAATGTAGTCCTCCAGGAAGTCACGAGCAAGGATCTACACACGACAGCATTAAACAGGTAAGTATGCAGATATTCATCACATTAAGCAAGATTCTGTATACTGGTTGACTGTCCAATGCACCTGGATCTCCTTGGGGAAGGTGGCACTGAACATCATGGTCTGGCGGATGCCTTTAGGTGGCATTGTATCTTGCTCCACAATGCGTCTGATCTGTGGCTCAAAACCCATGTCCAACATGCGGTCAGCCTCGTCCAGGACCAAGTAGCTGTAGAGAAACATCTCATTTAATTACAAAATGCAAAATATTTGTGTGACTCAGTTGTTAAGGAAAATTTAAAAATTCAATCTCAGTGTGGATCACTGTTCTATGCATACTTGCAATAGTCCAGCCCTATCTTGCCCCTCTCCATCATATCAACCAGACGTCCAGGTGTGGCCACCAGCAGGTGACAGCCTCTCTCCAAGTCCCTGATCTGTTGGCCAATATCAGCACCACCATATACCACGCATGGACGCACACGTGAGCGATAAGCAAACTAGAACAAAAAAAAAAGGGAAACAATCTTCAAGATGCACATTCAACAATGTTATATGCTATGACAGTGGCAGACAGTTCTATGTTGGAACTCACCTTCCTCGCCTCATCATAGATCTGCAAAGCCAGTTCTCTGGTGGGAGCCAGGACAAGGGAGATTGGGTATTGTTTACGACGGCCATATCTTCCATTCTCCTGAGGATTCAAGAATTGGTTATTAGAACAAGTCAAATGGTAAGGCAGAGTATGTTCAATTATTGTGGGCTTTCTTTCCCCAGCACCTGTCCACTGTTCTTGACGGCCTGTAGAGCGTCTCCTGGCCCATCGGTGTAGATTTGACTCAGCACTGGCAACAAGAAAGCTGCAGTCTTACCAGAGCCTGAAACACAGCAAGTTAACAGTTAAATTTTTTAGACCATCGTAAACCAAAATACAAAACCATGGAGCCCAGGGGTATACACTGAATAATTCATCAAGCTTTACTTTCTGTTTTCAAAAAGGTATTATAGTAATCATTTCTAATGAGACAAAGAACCAAAAGGTTGGCTAAGCTCTCAAGGCTGCAAAGCGCACACACTGAGAATATGGAGAAACTCACCAGTCTGGGCGCATGCCATCAGATCTCTCTTTGATTTGATGATGGGAATAGCATGCTTCTGGACTGGGGTGGGACGAGTGTAGCGACTCAATGTGATATTTCCCATGATGATCTCCCCCATGTCCACATCATGGAACTGCAGAGAAAGACAGAGTTCTATCAATATCTTCTACTCAAAATGAATCCATATGCTCAGAAGATGGCCATTACAATGACACCACAATATGCAAGCACTGCTGAGTATGGACTTACACTTTCGATGTGGGGTGGGCAGTTGCTTCCAGTGGCCTCCACAGGAATATCATCGTATTTCTCAAAATTTATGCCAGTGTTGCTTCCAGAGAAAAGCTCACTAAAAATAAGGTGTGCAAAAGTTGAGGTCAAATAGAGATACAAGATGGCTGTTTATGTTAATTGTGATTAAAACTTGTCTTACTGTTCCAGGCGCTCATTGGGAGCCGTGGGCTTTGACCAATCATCATCTCTGGAGTCCTCTACCCAGCGGGTGTTTCCTCCACCAGAAAAGCCTCCACGTTCGTATCTGCACACATGCACACGCAGTGTCAAAGTGTAGAGCTAAAACAAACCCTTTAATTTCACATCTGGCTACATAAATGTATCCGCACGTCAGTGTTTTGGACTTTTTTCATTCATTGATTCAGACAACTTAACAGACTCATAAAAACTTAAAGAGCAATACATCATTAAATGTAACAGTTTTACACACCTTCCCCTTGAGCCTGCACCACGGTCGTTGAAGAATGCAGTCTTGGACCTATCTGAGCGTCCCCCAAAGCTATTGTAGGCAGCATCCCTGGGAGGTCCACCCCAGCCGCCATCTTTATTGTCATAACTGCCAAAGCCTGTAATAAATAGATAAAGAGCCTATCAATGATGTACTTAACATTATGTCATCTACAATTACCTGTAATTCTAATTTTAATAGTGATTCATAATTTACTGCAAAGCCATTATGCATATGCAGAGTAACAGCATACTGATATAACAATTGTATAAACAAGGGTGGGGGAGGGTCAAGTATATCTAAAACTACACTGTCATCACTCTAGTGCTTTAGTCAGACATTTTAAGGCACGACAGGATTTCCCCACCTGCATTTTGTAATGGTTGATTAAACGAGCCTCCACCCCTGTTACCACGGTAGGCGCCACGCCCACCTCTATCGTTGCGAGGGGGTCCTCGCCCTCCAAAGCCTCCATTTGTGCGGTTGTCATGGTAACCATTCACAAATCCATTGCTGCGTCCACTGTCCCATCCAGGAGAATCTTCATGTAAGACAAAAACAATATAGACTTGTGAGGAAGAGCATAATGTTGCATGTTAATTATTTGTGTCAGTAGGAAAGTACACATTTTTCACTGTACTGAGTCCTTACAAGCCTTGAGTCTCTCTTCAAATGCTGACATAAATTCACCTAATTTAATGAGAGGTGGGATGCAAGCAGTCCATAGTAAACTAAAACCTGGACTGAAAGCTTGCAATACTGTTGGAAGAAAAATGCTTCAACATTTGTGTCAGATTTTAAGTTAATATTGTCCAATATTAATGCAAAAAAATGCACAGAAAGCTCTAGCCCTGTACAAGAGAACAGATACAGGAAATCAATGGTCTTTTGGTAAAATAAAAAATAATCAACTGACTTCAATAAGCACCCAGACACCGTCTGGTTTTACTGTCCTTTGGCCAGGATGACTAGTCCGTACAAAGAGACCTATTGAACTCTGTGTCTGGTCTGCCTGTATGGGACATTTACCACAACGACCTGCCCAGCTGGGCAGTGGCTGTGTCATAGTTCCCATCACTGGCCAGACCGGTATCAGTGCATGCTGAGGATGAGGCTAGTGGGTGGGGGGACAACGTACAGTTAGCACTGCCATGCTAAGTGGCTGAGGCTATGCCACAACAGTGTCAAGGGGCAGACCAGTCACAGTCTGAGATTAGTCCAACTTTGTATGAGAACTGGTTGGTTCTAGATCTGTGGTGAGGATCTTAAATCATACCTATGGGCCAACAGGTAAATGCTTCAATCATTGTGCCCCCTTAAAGCAAGCACAAAGGAAAAACCTTGTAATGCTTCACACAGGCACACACCAATGTATGTGTTGTGGACCAGTTACGTTTTTTTTGCCTAAAGACTTAATGACTTCAGACATTTTCACTGTCGAGTCTAAATGCTCTCTTGATAGATTTTGACTGTACTTTTTCAGGTGCAGTGCATTAAATTCTGTAAATTTTTATGAACTACAAAAATACTGCATCAGTATTTGCGCAGAATTTAGCCACTCAGACACTCCTAGACAAAAATGATCCATGTGCACTCTGCAAAACACATCACACTTCATCACTACATCAATTCAAACCACCAAAATACGACAATAAGAAAAATAAGACCAATTACAATAGAAGTACTGAGTACTAAAACAATTCCATTTGCATCTCGATCACTAAGCTCACTCTTGAAATGATCCATTTCCAAACCCATGAAAGCTGTAGTATTCTCCTTGTTGGATTGACAACATCACTTGCAGCTTTCACAACAAAGTCTTAAATAGTTTTTTTTCACAGATGTGTATCTAGCAAAGGCTACATGGATAACAGTCTGGCAAAGCAAAAAGAAAACTACATTAACATGAACATGTAACTAAGAATTACGAAAGGCTATCTACGTAGCCTTTCTGAAAAATTGGATTTTATTAACAACACACACTTTCTGAACTTCAAGCATGAGTCTCGAGTGGTTCAGTGACTCAAACACTGCTTGGAAAAATGAGAATATGTCTGCTGGCACAGGCTCACATATTTCAGGCAAGTACTGATGCACCCCTTTCCTACTTAGATCATGGCCTCAGGTGTTGTCACACTCCAGAAAGCAATGAACAGCTAGATGTTTGTGTTGCAACAAAAGCCAGCTCAAATTCTACAACTACATTTTTCAAGACTTCTTTGACTTTTCCACCCAAGACTTGTACTTTGGGTATAAAATGGCTTGGACAACTAAAGAGAGGACATTTCTGGTGCATTATTATCCAGGCACATTAAACAGAGTGCAAGCTGACTAAAGCCTCCTGAAAATCAACTCTCGTCATCATTATAATCCCAAATGCCAAAGAAATGGCCATGGAGATAATTACTACTTTGAAATAAACCTGCAGTAACAAACATCCCTTTCAGGGGACCCTGCAGGTCAGGCACATTAAATCATGTGCCAAGGAGGGGTGATTATATGTACGTTTCTGCTCCATCACCAAGTGCACCATTAGATTTCAATGTTTATTCCAATTTCACACTAGGGAGAGATAAATAAAATCCCCTTGACCAGTCAGTTGTTGGAACAAATGCCTGCATGCACCCTAGTTCTAAGCATGTTCAATAATCCTGATCAGTACTCTCCAACAGTGTGCCATAGACAGACACAAAGCTACATGGTCTACAAAAAACCCTCAAAAGAGCAGACTTGTAACTTAATGAGTGCAACTGAATTGTGTCAATGCTGCAGTGTACCGCTTAGTTTCTCTGCAAAACAAAAAAACATCTTAAAATAAAATAAAAAACCTACTTTGATGTCATGACTGACTAACAGGTTAAAAGGTATGAATTTCCCCACTGTGGGACAAACAAAGGTTTATCTTATCTTAGATAATTCTTTCACACCTGATATTGTCTTGTTATAAGGACAGTCATACTAGTGATGCAGTGCAGAGTCTTTAAAGCACCATCACCATGCATCATAAGCAACATCATTTGCAAGCTTTGGCAAATGCTGTGTTAGGCCCACATTTTGTCTGCTTTTTCCAAGAGACCATGACAAAGCAAGGGCACATTAGTCATGCCCCAGTGTTCAGTTATCTACAATGTAAAACTCTGCCAACACGTAGATGGCATGGCATGCAGGTAGAGGTCAAGGTATACCACATGTGTTTCGCCAACCCCCACTGTAGGCATGGTAAAAGGCAAGCTCTTGAGAGGCCAGTCTTGGGTAACCTGAGCAAAGGTAGGGAAGCACGCTATAAAAAGACTCACCCATAATTACTGGCTCATGCTGTATGGGTGTTGGGCTTGACTTTAGTCTAATGGCAACTAATCTCACAACTATCCCATCCTGAAGCATTGTGATTTCTTCATCTTTGAAGGCACTCTACCTGCAATGGTTGTGGGGACTTTGGGGACATTGTAGGTGCAATATGGGCTTAAATGAACTGTGGGTAAAAAAAATGAATAAATCTATCTTATGTTTCAATATGCATATAATTACATCAATTGACTGCAAGCATCCCAACAGAGAGAAGCACATCAATTAATCATGAGCCCATCATTTACTATAACTGTAAAGTGTGGAGCTCTAACCTAACACTCTCCCCCTTCACACTGGTTTTGCTGGTGTGTAAAATGGCTATTTCATGCATCTGAAAATGCAGGTTGCCCTCAGCGAAAGCAGACAGAAGGGACTTACAGAGATTTATTGGTGCCACTGAATAACCGCACTGTCTACCAGCGGAATAAGCATTTCCTGCTGTGGAATAAGAAAACAGTACAACGAGAAAAACGTCAAGTGTGCAATGACACAGTACCATGATTCCAAGACTTTTGAAAATGTAAACTTATCTGACTGAGTATGTCAGGCACAATATGTGTCTTGATTTAAAGCCTTTTAGAGGCTAAATAAGTTTCTTATTTCTTTGTTACAACTTCATCTGGGCTACAAAAACATTGTGAAAACTCCATAAATGTCAATACTTACAACCACCATCCACTTTTCCCTTTATCAGAGCAGTCAACAGCTAGCACCCGCTAGGAATAAACTTGTGAAATAATAACTATGTTCTCCCCATGTCCACATCATGAAAATAACTAAATAGTAAGTTAAATTACTAAATTAAATTAGTTAAATAGCTTTTTTTTTTTACTGAATCAGACCATTTTAAAATCCACCCCATTATCTGATTAATGAAAACTCCAGACTACAGCTATTCTACAATCTTATCTTACTTATTTTATTTATCTTATTTTACAACCTTAAAATCAATCTTAACACATATCTATGCCAAAATAAGCCATCGTGCACAGACAGACTTCACTTGACATTGCTTTCTCTTCCTGTTCTGTGCACTAGTAAAAATGAGACTAGTGTCCTCAACACCCCTATGATCTGAAGCAGCAAACCCAACATCTTTATCTTGTCTGCTAAAGATCAATGTGTTAACCAAATACTGCCTCATGATCTTCTCAATTGTGCTTGCTTTTACCATGCTCTGATGGGCTTTACATTAAGAACACTACAATTCAAACATGTGTTCATAGTCTGACTCAGCAGGCGAGTGTTTATTAAACTCACCATTTTTAGAGGCATCTTTGTTTCTCAAGTGAGGTGGAATGTAACGCCCTATGTGGATAAAAAAAACAAACAGTTAAAACACAGTCATTTAGTGAGAAATTATTTTACAAGTATTTACAAACAAGAAGGTATGTCCCCAGGATAGATTTTGAAGAAAAATAATTTCTGTATTTGTTAAGGTTAGGTTATAGTAGCTATGAAAAAACTGTCTCAATGATGACATTTTAATACTTTTTCGGTGTGTTGAAAATTCAAATGTGCAAGAATTTCACTGCTTTGGACTGTCCCCAGCCCAGACTTTTTGACGTCCCCTCTATCATAAAGTAATAAACAGTGCTAAATTCATTACTTTCCAAACTTTACTTTGCATTTCCTCATAACAACTTAAAAAGAAGTTTATCATATTCATATAGTATATATTTGTTAAATTTGCGATTTATTTAGTTAATATTTATTAATATTAATATTTCACTATCCCTCATACATCTCATACATTACCATAACACTCAACATTTTAGTGAGCAATAAAGTTTTTATAGACAGTTACCAACATTGTTGCAAATGAGATGTTTCAGAGGAACTTTCTCAGACATGGGGCAAAGGCCTGATTTTTTTTGATGCCCACATATGCAAGTAATTTGATGTTTTATACATCTTGATCTGAGAGTATGCTTATTAGGCATCATTACCAAACAAGTTACTATTTGAGTATTCCAATTCATTAATAGTAAATTTCACTTTAGTAACATATATTTAATGTACATTAGCACACTGTACAGTATGCTAGCTAACCAGTTAGCTTAGCAAGTCTAAAACTTAGCCGACATTTTCTGAAAAGAATGAAAATAGATTGTGATATATGTATATGTATATAGGTAGGCAGATACTTTATTCATCCCCATGGGGAAATTCACGTGTGTATCAAAGAAATCAGACTTCTGCCTCGTGTCTGGGAATGTTCCTCTGCTGCTGCGTTCCTTACCAAATACAAAAATTGTTTTCTCTTCAAAAAACAACAACAAACAAACAAACATTTACTTGAAAATCTACTCTGGGGACAGAAAAAAATCCCTTAATTGAAGAAGCACCCATTTACACAAAAAAAAACCCTTGCTTGTTTGGTAAAATAAAACTTTACATTTACTGAAAAAGAGCGGCCCACATTAGTAACATATGTGTAATCGATACAAAAGTGACAAACTGAACAAAACACGTAGATGTGGCTTAAACTGAAGCTAATGAATAATTCCTTTGCTTTGTTACTTACTGCCAGTTCCTCCGCCTTGTCCGTCAGCAGAGTTCAAGTCTAGGGCAGCAAGCTACAAAAAAAAGAAACATTTATTTAAAGAAAATGTATTTGGTTCAAACTTACGTGAGCATTCACCAAAGTCCGAGAATGACTATATCAACAGTAGACAGTGAGGGTAAGACAATTCAATGACTATTGTTGAAGTAACACGGGGAACTTTTAAACAAGAGTACATTTTAAACAACATTTCAACGTGATAACCACTTCCCGATGGTTTTGAACTCAAGTCTTAAACCATCATTCAAAAAGCTGCCAAAACGACTTTGTTGTAGGCCTGTTAAACTCGGCCTGATGTATCTAAATGGCATGGCTCTGCCAACTAGTCTCTGATCGTTTAAAAGGGCAAATGCAGACAAATAAAGACAAGTCAAAAAGCTAAAATAAACATTCATAATTGCAGTAAAATGTCTTAAGCAAAAGTATACTGCCTAAGCGATTGATCAAATTCAGATCATTTCAAAAACATTAATGATCGATAAAAACCACTGCCAACATTTTTTCCTGCGCCACGTTTCAGGTTTAGAAGGCCTAACATTAGCCGGCTAACTTAGAAGGGTATCGGCCGGCCGTAAATGTTAACTAACCATGTAAATTTGCATTAACTGAAATAAAATTTCACGAGAGATGATTTACGTATCATATTTGGTTGGCTTGTACGGTGTTGTTAGGTTTTCCAATGGGGAAACACAGATTAACAAGCTGGTTAGTTTAGTTCGCTAGCACAACGTACTGACGAGCTCCGCCATCACAATCTTCTCTACAGCGACATCATCACCTCCATTTTACCAGCCGCAGCGTTAGCTTAGCTGTAGGCTAGCAACTTAGCTAATGAAGCTCCCCTTTCTCTGTCGAAACTACATGTGCGCAATGGAGAATTACCAAATTCTTAAGACAAAAGAGAAGAAACAACTCGTTTAAAGTACTCACCTGCTGATCTAGACCGTGTGGATTATCAACGACCACATGACTCATAACTAAAGAGAGGAGTGGGGATTATTTCTGAAGAAAAAGGATTTTCTTTGTTAGCACGGCCGGCTATGCTTTAACGTTAACTTAGCTTTCCTTTTCTATACAAATTACGATCTTGAGGCAGCGGTTACCTATAAAGTTAGATAGACGACAGCGTTTACGTTAAATAAATAAAACGACGATGTCTGTTATAAATATAAATTCCGTTCAAGTTTCCAAATGAAATGATGGCTGTGTAGCTGTTGAATAGAAACCCCCTCCCGGCACGCTTGATCGTGGTGGAATGAGACATCGAATCATCAGGTAGCGCGAGATATCGCTTCTGTAACCCAACGACTGTGAGACAAATATCGCGATGTTTCGTTTCATCTGAGATTTGTGTGGCTAACACCACTGCCACTGAACAGAACATAAGAAAACAGAAAATAGGTATATAAGAAAATATTAAAAGTAAATAAATTTTATACACAGACACACACACATTATTATTAGTATTATTATTATTATTAATATTATTATTATTATTATTTTTTGCATTAACTGTTTCTCCAAGTAGTTCAAAGTGTTGTGACCAGGGTGGCTGACTCTCCCCTTATCATATTGTCCTTTGTTATGTCAGAGGGTTAAGCATAGACGCAACCAAAGCCTTCCAGTGTCTTCTCACTCGCAACCCCCCTCTCTCTTCCTTTTCCCTAGCCGTGTGCCTTCTGTTCTCCATACAGTGCAGGCTGTGAGGTTCTAGTCCTTTATCCCCTGCTTTATGCTGTGCCAGTAGAGTGAGGGCTGAGGAGACCATATGTTGCAGGGATAAGGTACATCAGATGTAATTGGATAGTAGAGACAGGTCAACTGATGAGAGATTTCTGAAATGACAGACGATTAGTGAGGCCGATGCCTAGTTTGTAGACTCTTTCTTTGAATATGTTCTAGAAGATATATTGTAATATATTGCTATCACCCATAAAGAAAACACAGTGGTTTAGTGCACAGAAGTAGTGATGGGAATTTCGGCTCTTCTTGGTGATCCGGTACATTTGGCTCGGCTCACCTTACTGAGCCGGCTCTTTTGGCTCTGAAACGGCTCTTTTTTAAACTAGGCCTATAAGTTCCCACCCAGTGTAATTTGTACTATTTTGGCTTGTGACATTGCATTGGCAACGACGTGATCCTACCATGGCCCCATGGAGGAAAATTAGCAGGGCACACAATTAATTGTGTAGTATTGATTTAAAGTAATTGCAATCAATTGATAGGCCAATCTAACGCCATCCAAAGAACTAATTAACAACCTATACATTATTTATGTTTTACAAAGCACCAGGGTTTATCAATGTTTTTTCTCATTTAGTTTGTCTTTTTATTCAAACACACAGTCTTAACAAATGTGTCCTCATGGTAATAATAATAGCCTACTGTGTGTTGAAATAAGCATTCTGCCTTCGCATGATCAACATGACTGAAGTGTGACCAAATACTGCTTCTTTTCATTTTAAATCTTTCTCACCGTTAGTTTTCCTCCTGCGAGCTGTCTGTCCACCGATCGCATGCTAGTTGCTCACTTCGCATTCAGCAAACTGAATTGCGCGCGCGCGTGCGTGCGTGCGTGTGTGTGTGTGTGTGTGTGGAGTCCCAGTTTGATTGCGTCATGGTTCTCAGCGACCGCCCATTGGTGCAGAGACTACTCAATCACTACGTATAATCACTCATTGTTGCCAGCGCTTGAGCGAGGCGCGAAGAACGGCTCACTCAATGACATGTATCGGCTCGAGCCGTTCACTTCAAAGAGCCGGCTCTTTGTACCGGTTCGTTCGCGACCGACACATCACTACACAGAAGCCATTTCATTTACCATAGATAGAGCACCTGCCATTTACTTGCAGAGCACTTGTCTGCCTGTCTGTTCATATGAGGAGCACAGTGAGACCCCATCGATCCAAGCGGATATGCCGGTTGGAATTTTGCTTACCGTTTGAAAAGATCATTACTCTATGTTCAGATGTCACTCCTCCAGTACATTTAATTGTTCTTCAAATACACAACTGACATGATGTCACAATGTTTACAAGAAAGACAAAGGGCCCAATTTGTACTTCACATGTCATTACAGTACTTTCTGGACTTTTATACACATTGTTACTAAAATCATTCATTGTTCATACTACCTGTTTGAGAAGTTCTGGTTAGTTAAGAGCACGAACATCAATGTGGCAATTTGCAGCCATCTATTCCATGCGTCATCCTGATTAGTCATAATCCATTAGTCATTCAATGACTTACAGTGTATTTCTGTACAGACAAGACAAGCACCAAGGTGCACCTGCCTACTCAAAAAATGTTGCTAAACTTGATACAAAACAATTGAGTGTGAGGCGGGGACCAATTGCATAAGCCTTTTATGTTTATTTATGTTTATGAGCCTTTGCTTTCAGTAGTTCTTCTCTCCTGTTTTTGGTAACACTTGAACACTTGACACTAGGATTTAACAATTACATTTTAAATATTCCCAACACAAAAAATATTAGTACTTTTTAAATTGTAGTCCACATAATGGACTCCTTGATCTTACAGCACCATCCTCCTTTGTCTGAGTCTGACATTTTATTGGTGAATTTGCCCATGGCCTTTCACAAGGTTCAGTGCAGGGGTTGCTAGGAAGTTTAATGATGTTCTGAGGGCTGTGATTTTATAGATTTAAAATACATAAAACATATTAAATTCATATTTAAAATAAGCATTGTCTTTCCTTTATTTTTGTCTCCGTATCAGCCTGCTACGCCGTCCAGTTCATGCACTTAGCCCGTGCCTAGGTGTGACCGGTCGGGTCTGACTCTGTGTTGTGTGTGTTAAGGAAGAGGCTAAGACGTGGATATCTTTGGAGGTAGTCTCCATTTGATTTTTACAGCTCCTGACAAAACAGTGTAGATGCAACAAAATCCTCCTAGTGAGCTCCATAAAGCAAGCCCCTCTCCCATGGAGATTAGAAACAAAAGGGTGACTACATTAAATTATTAAAACAGAGCATAGCACACCTGACAAAACAGCTTAAATGCAACAAAATCCACCAGTCAGTGAGCCCCATAAAGCAAGACCCTACACAAATTAAATGACACAGAAATATATTTTTGTAAATCATAACTTCACTTAACATCACATAATATCACTTCATAAAAAGTTTAAGCTCACTAGAAAACTTAAAAACGCCATTAGCAAAAGCCAAAACAGAAATTTCCTACAACTGCAAGGCCGCTTACCTCTCCTATGGACATCAGAAACAAAAGGGAAGAAGTAAGGCACGAAAACTCAAGTTATACTGGGGAGCGTCACACTTACATAAACCTAGGGGTGCAAACTTAAGGCCCAAGACTCAAGAACTCAAGACTCGGGGGCCCAACGTGTCAGGTATTAACTAAAACAAATACAAATAAAATAAACTTAAAGTTACACAGATTTTGTGTAATTATAACAAAAACTTATGTATAATGCATATTTACATAGACGCATAGCTGCTGTACAATTGACCCTGGTACATAGGCCACTTGAGACATGACAAGTTATGAGCTGAACTGTGTGTGAAAAGATAAACAGATAAAATGTAGAGAGGGAAGATGAGTAGTTCAAGAACATTGCAATCGTGGTTTCAAACTGGAACCATTACGAAGAGGACTGCAGTTCAGGGGGAGAATATTTCAGGTAGCTGCCTTGAAAATGAAGAGGAGGACGACAGTGAATCCAGCACAAGTGCTAACGGCTACTCGAGAGGCACCACGGCACAAGTGTCCACAGCACCCACTAGCACCAAGTGGTGCAAAGCAGTCAGGAAATATGACTCCAGTCACTTCAAATTTGGATTTAGTTGCTACTGGTGAGCAACTGTGTCTGCCATTAACCAAAGAAATTCCACACATCGCATGCAAGGAGAAAGCTGCTAAACAGTTTAACTTGGTGCCACTTTGAAACAACACAGTGTCAAGGAGAATACGAATCATGACAGATAACATTAAAAAGACACTGACTGAGCACATCAAAAGAAGTCGGTATTATTCCCTCTAACTGGATGAGACAACTGATGTTGCAGATTTGGCTAACCACTGGAGACCAGAACTACAGCCATATTCACATATTCCAGCTACTGAACACCTTCGTGCAAGAGAACAGACTCGATTGGAAAAAGTGTGTCGGAGTCTGCACTGATGGCGCCAGAGCAATGAGAGGCCACCACGGCGGAGTAGCAGCGGTGGCACCTGAGATGCGATGGACACACTACGGCATCCATCGAGAGGCAGTCACAGTGAAGAAGATGCTCGATGAGTTGACATCAGCACTTGACTCAGCTGTAAAAAAAGTTAACTTCATTAAGGTCCGACCGATGCATTCTCGTCTGTTCAAATACTCTGTGATGAAATGGGCAGCGAGCATGTCCAGCTCCGGCTTCATACAGAGGTCAGATGGTTATCAAGAGGGAAGGTGCTTTCAAGGCTTTTGGAGTTGCACAAAGGGGTCCAGGTGTTCTTACAGGACAGAAACCCATTCAGTATCGAAACCTCTGAACCACTGTGTCTGTCTCTCACCAGTATCACAGGCTAACACACACATCTGTCCGCTCCACGGGCTCATTCACGAGGGTGTGCGCCTTGGTCGCACCCACACACTCACTCACTGAGCTGCCTGATCTACAATTCTACTATTCTACAATTTCATTTAGCAGACGCTTTTGTCCAAAGCGACGTACATCTGAGAGTAAATACAACACAATCAAGGATCTAGTCAGGAGAAAACAACCTGGATAAGTGCCAAAAAATCAAGGTTCAAGTTAGATAGGGCCTGCCTACAGGCAGTGAGGGGGGCATACATTGCAACATACAATTAGACTTTTTTTTGTGTGTGTGTGTGTGTGTGTGTTCATTTTATAAGAGTTTATCAAGTGCCAAGGTGTTCAGTGAAGAGCTGGGTCTCTAGTCTTTTCTTAAAGACTGAGAGCGACTCTGCAGATCGAACAGAGTTTGGTAACTCGTTCCACAACCGGGGAACCACAGAGGAGAAGAGTCTGGCTCTCGACCTCAGGCCCTTTTGAGGTGGTTGTATCAGGCGCCTTTCATTGGTCGAGCGTAGTGAGCGAGACGGAGTGTAGACCTGAATCAGGGTGTTCAGGTAGGAGGGAGCCGTTTTTGTTGTGGTTTTGTAGGCAAGTGTCAGAGTTTTGAATTTGATGCAGCAGCCACTGGAAGCCAGTGGAGCGATCTGAACAGCAGTGTGACGTGCTGTTTTTGGCTGGTTGAAAACCAGACGTGCTGCTGCATTCTGGATCATCTGCAGACGTTTGACCGTTCATGCGGGGAGGCCTGCCAGTAAGGAATTGCAATAGTCGATGCGTGATATTACTGTACAGGAAGTTGTGCTGCATGTTCAGACAGGAAGGGTCTAATCTTCCTGATGTTGTACAGAGCGAATCAGAGCGAACAGTGGGCACATGAGCCTTGAAAGTTAGTTGGTCATCAATCATGACACCCAAGTTTCTGGCAGATCTACACACAGTGATGGGAATTCCGGTTCTTATAAGAGAGGCGACTCTTTTGGCTCGGCTCACTAAAAAGAGCCAGCTCCCAAGCAGCTCTTCAAATTTTTTTTGTTGCTTAAATTGGTTTATTACCAACAATAATGTTGTCATAGTTTTGCCAGTCAGGCCTCTGTTTGGTGTTAGTTTTTCAGTCAGCCTTAGTTTTGTTCTGTTCATTTCTGCCTGACATGTTTTTTGTTATGCTCAGGTTGTGTTCTTGCCATGTTGTGTCTTGGTTCTCTTGGTTTTCTGCCTTAGTTTCTGTCTCTGTTTTAGTTTGGTCAGTTTGGTATAAGTCCATGTCTATTCTGGCGTTGAAAAAGGACTGTACATATTGAGCTGATTGTTGAGAAGCTGTGGCTGCTGGGGGGCATCAATCAGGATGCACAGACAGATGTTCCTTTTAGTTCTTTATTGGGAGCATGAACAGGTGTGTGTGTGTGGAGTTGTCTCTGAACGCACACTTTCCCAGGCTCACCATTACAAGAAAAACAACAACAGTCCTAATAAACAGTCCCTCTCCGGAGTATGGCACTGCCTGCTGCCGATGTTCTCTGTTTGCCCTTTTTTAACAGCAGAGGGCGTATTTCTGCCACTTATTCATTGATTAACCCTCTAATCAGGCTGTCCTTCAGCACAATGTCTTTATTCTTTCAGTCCTGTCAGTCTTGTCATGTCATAGTCTTGTGGTAGTTTTGCCATGTCATAGTCTAGTCTTGTCCTGTTAGTCTTGTCATGTGTAGTCTTGTCTTGTTTAAGTTCTGAAACTATTCACCTGCCATAGTTTCTCACCTCAGGTCTCTGTATTTGTCTACTCACCCTGCCTCTGCCTCACCTCTCCTACCAGCCACTCCCATCTCATCCTATCACCTGTGTTCCCAGCTGCAGCCTATCACTCATCAGGACTCTATAAAAGCCAGTTCATTTCAATTTGCCTTTGCCGGATTGTTAGTTGTGTTCTAGTTGTTCTTCGTATTTGTTCTTCATAGTTGTACTTTGTTGCTCTTGTTCCTATTCCCGTGCCTTCTTGCCCGTTCTGTTTTTGTAATCTGTTGAATCAGCTCTTTGTGAGATATTTATGTTTGTGGACATGTTGGATTTTTCCTGGACCCATCCCTGCCGTGAGTTTCTGTTTATTAAGATTTCATTTGCGTCCATTAAAGGCTTGTACTTCTGTCCATTCTTGTGTGTTGCACTTGAGTCCTTATCCCATTCATTATAGCAAATGTAAGATTATGTGCAAAATGAATGAACTAATGTAATGTAATGTTATTTATATATGTTTATTACATAAATATGCCTTTATTTATTTACTCTGCAGAGTGTCTGTGAAGGTTCTCTGGTCAAGGTATATAAGTGCAAGTTGAATCAAAGGCATCTGGGCTTGGTGTAGATTCTTGAAGACATTTCACTTCTCATCCGAGAGGCTTCTTCAGTTCTGACTGACTGGCACGGAGACCCAGGTACTTATACCACTGTGGAGTCGTTAACTGTGTCATTGATACCTCTTAGTATGCGAGTGCTCCTGGTTGTTAAATGACGGTTGTAGTGAGTTGATTATGAGTCACCTGATAAGTATGAATGACCAGTAACACTGTCACATGAGATCAAGCGGTTGTTTACTGGGGGGAGGAGATGAAAGGACAGCATTGCAGATAGGAGACAGGTGATGTCTGAGGCCTCCTTCTCTGTTGAGCTTCTTTCACTCCTCTCCTCTCCCTCTTTCTCTCCTCTCTCCTCTTTTCCATTACACAGTTTGGTAACACTCCTCACCGCATCCAGAACTCCATGGACTTTACACACAAAACTCGAGGCCTAAAACTGGACCCAGACAAAACTTATGGTGTCCTATGATGTTACTTCCTGGTTTACATGCACCCCCACCATGGAGACAGTTGAAACCGTAAGGAGGCGACTGATGCATGACACCATCCTGAACAACCTCAATGTTGCCTGATTGTTTTGGACTGCTTTGCCTCTGCAATACGTGACAACACCTTTCAACTGTTGTTGGTCCACTTCACCAGCTGAAATCATCCTTTTGCACACATGTTAGCAAGATCAGCAACCAACTGCAGTGCATCCTCTTCTGTGAGCAATGATTTCAAACAATCATCCACGTAAAAGTTGTTGTAAACGGTGTCAACTACCTCCACTTTGAAGTCATCCTTATTGTCTGTCACAGTCCTCCTCAAAGCATAGTTTGCTTTTCCTACATTATTTTCTCACTGAAGTCTTGATTATAATGAGAGACCAACATCTCCTCCAGTCTGACTGTCAGGGACCAAGCAGTGAGGCAAAGAGGAACACAGGTGTTGGTTCGAAAGCAAATAATATAAACCAAGTATTCAAAATCAAGGTCTATAAAAAGAGGTCAACAAAACAATAACTGTACTCAAACTACAGCAACAAAAATGAGTGCTCACAAAAACTGACCCGACACAATGAAACACAAGGGAACATATATACTGGTCTGGCCAAACCAATTAACACAAAAGGGAGAAACAAATTGAACGCCAACTAAAACTAATACAAAGGAAAACCTAACTAAACCTGAACCCCCCTCTGACATGGCTGGACATGGTCCGGCCTAATGACCTTGGCACGGGATTTAAATGGTCCAGCCCCTTGGCCATGCCTTTTGCTTCCAGCTGACGCATCCCCACATGCAGCACGGTAACTCAAAGAACAAAGAAATGATTAATATAACAGCAAAAACAAAATACTTATTCTGACTTTACAGTGTGAAAATGTGTGCACGCCATTTAAACAGTGTAAAGCCAAATGAAAAATAAAGAAATTATAAATCAAGTAAACTGTGATGTGGATTTGAATTGTTTAGTGAAGAGTGTTTGCAAATCAAATAAACCTGTGTGGTGGACTGCAAATTAACATAACATGTACTGAAAGTAAGGTGAGTGTGTGCACCCTACCACCCAAAACTGTTCTGTGTGGCGTCTGCCATCACACTGACAATGGATATCTATTCGGCATATATGATCAAACAGCTTCTCTGACATGCACTGTTGCCCCTTAAAGGTCAATTGATGACCCACCCCAATAGGGTCTCACGCCATAAGGTCCATCACCTTTGCTGTCGATTATCTCCCATGGCTCCATTAGTTCTGGATTAGTCCCAATCAAGAATTCAACATCAGCGTCCAGTTCTGGGATCCTAATTTCTTTCAGATATTCCCATCTTTCAATATCGCACTGAGTTGAGATGTTGTTCTTTGACTCAGGAATTGTTTCTTGTGTGAACGTCTCTGGGAGCTCCACAAACTGGTTACCCTCCAGCCTTGACACTTCCAGTCCTGTAAGAATTTGGCTTTCAACCACCTTATCCTGGCCCATGGTGCGCAACATAACGATCGTCTTTGTGCCCTGTAGATTCAACTTCTTCATGCAACTGATGGTACAAAAGGTTGCTGTACTTCCAGGGTCTAAGAAGGCATACGTCTGCATTACCTTATCTCCTTTCACAGACTTCAACTGCACTGGAATGATGGAAAGAGTGCAGTCTTGGTCTCTGGCCCCGGTACAACCACCTGCTTGCAGAGAGACAAGTGCACTACTCACTGGTAATTGTTGAGGTGTGTTTCCTTTGTCTTTGCTGTGAATATGCAGAATAGTTGGGTGCTTTAGATTGCAGTCATCACATGACAGACCACTTCTGCATTCCTTGCTCATGTGGCCAAGCTTCAAACATCAAAAACAGATTCCTTTACATCTCAGTAAGTCGATTTTCTCCCTTTGAGACATTTTCTTCAGTTTTGAACATTTAGATACCAGATGTGGCTCTTCACAATATAGACAGGCTTCTGATGATGGCTCTTTTGATTTAATAGGCTGCCTTTGTGTCATGTAAGCTGTGGGCTTAGGAGGTGTAGTGTGGTTGGTTTCTGCAGTAGTTGCTGTGATGGTTGTTGCGAAGCTGCTTCCTTTGATGTTGCTGCTGGTTAGTAGCTTGCTCATCTTAACAGGCTTTGTTAGTGTGCTTGGATGTGTATTTGAAATATCACCGAAGATTGGATGAGACAAGATCTTAACTTGATATTCCAGGAAGTTCACCATATCAGGGAATGTGGCTCTGTAACCTCGTCGTTCTTGAATGTCACAGGCTGTAGACCTCCATCTTTCCCTTAGCTTGTACGGCCACTTCATAATGACATTCCTCATGTTTGATGGTATATTCAACTCCTCCATGTAATGTATCTCTGTCATAGCATTGCAACATCCTCTGAGGAACAGAACATATTCCTTCAGGGCCTGAACATCCTCTGTCTTAACAGCAGGCCATGCAAATACCTCGTCCATGTAGGTCTTCTCACCAGTTCTCTCGGATGCCCCCTAGTATATTGCTCTAAAAAATACAGTCTTGGTAACTACTGGTCCTCTCTTCAACACAATGCTCAAAAGTTCTAATAAATGAAATACATTCCATTGGGTCACCATCAAAAATTGTTATTTCCCTTTGCGGCAAAGTAACTGACATTTGCTGTTGAACAAGCATAGCAGTGATTTCATTTTGCTTTTGCATAATTCCACAAATGACATCATGCTCAACTGTATTTTGCAGTGGGGACTGTCCATTTTGAAACCTGGCCAGTTGTTGCTCCTGTGCAGCTACTGACCTGAGGGGTACAGCAGTTGAGGCTGTGAGAACATTTTGAGGTTGGTGCTTCAATGGAATTGTATGGCATATCTTAGCCTTTGGTTGCAACTGTGACCTGACTGCATTATCCATTATCCATAATCCATGTTGGATTTGATCCTGTGGTTGTATTTGCATGTTCACCTTTGGTCGCACATCTTGCTTAGATAAGACAACAGGTGGCGCTGTTGAGCCTTGATACAAAGTGAAGGTCTTTTTCTTTTGGCACAAATTCATTTGCATTTGGGTTGAATTCCAGGTTTTGCTCTTTAAGCACTTTTCTCACCTAAGAATTCATTCCATTTGAACCGGAGAGTCTTGCAGCAGCAGCAGCTATTTCTGCATCAATGTCCAGCTGTCCCTTAATTTTCCTCAGTTTCTCACTTTATTGTTTGAGTTTCTCCTCTTGTGCCTCAAGTTCATGTCTCCTTTGAAGAGCAGCAGCCTTCTCCATTAGAGCTGCTTTCTCAGCCCTTTAAGCGTGCAGATGAAGCACTAGACGTGGCTGATCTAGAATAGCTTGTCCTGCTCGACCTTTTACTTGCCACGTTAGACACACTATCCTCAGGATATATATCATCTTGGCACTCAGATTTTGCATTTTTATCAGCACCGCCATTTTCATTGTCATTTTCATCAGCATCATCATTTTCATTAATATCACCACCACCATCATCAAATATTCCATTGTCTTTCAACCATGTTGATATTTCTTCAACAAACACATCATTGTTTGACCTTTTAGCCTAAAACCATGCTTCCTGCTTCCTCTGCTCCTCCTCTGGGAGAAAAAAAAATGAGTGAGCGTCTTCACAGGTGAGTGCACTAACCTGACCTCCCAGGTGTTAGTCGGTGCCCACAAACTTTTCCTTCCTTTCGGGGTGACGATGATGGCATTCCTGCGTCCGAAGATGTAATCCAAGGAGCTGCAAGTCTCCAGGTGAGATCAGGCTTTTACTTGTATATCGACTGCCCTATAGTCACTGGTGCATGGGTGTGGGAGGCTGTATTTGACGCGCTCTGAATCAATACTGTACAATTTCCACGTCTGCGTGATGTCAGAGCCATGTCAGAGATGCTCATCACTGTTACACTAGATGTGCCACTCAAAGGACTAGTACCTCGACTATGCAGGTGTGTTTGAATCACACTATACTGATCATTCATCTACTGGTTTTGCTTGGACTGTAGCAAAAGCTGAACAAGCTGTGACATTCCTATCTCACAAAGAATCTATCGTACTGCTCCTTCCATGAAAGCAGAAATCCAACATCAAGTTGAGGAACTTAAAGCTCAGGATCTCATTGAGGACAGTACAAGCCCCTGGGCCAGCCCAGTGGTCATGGTGAAAAAGAAAGATGGCACATATAGATTTTGTGTTGATTTCAGAAAACTGAGCTCGGTTACCATCACTGATGCTCATCCTGTCCCGAGAGTCAATGATAGTTTGAATGCACTATCTGGCTCTCACTTCTTCTCCACCATGGATATGTCAAGTGGATACTGGCAAGTTGAAATGCATGCTGCAGACAGACCTAAAACAGCATTTACAACAGGCGATGGTCTCTACCGATTCAAAGTGATACCCACGGGTCTACAAAACTCACCACCAACACCCAAAGTATAAGTGAATGGCCTGCCCCAAAATCACCCACTGAGGTAAGAGCATTTCTGGGACTTTGCTCATATTACAGATATTTTGTGCACAAATATGCATTCATTGCTCATCCTCTTCACAGACTCACACAAAAACATGTGCGACAGGGGCGAGCGGTCAAAATAAGCTACAAATGCAGTGCATTCCCAAGCCCTTCAATAAAATAATTGAAAATATTCATCTGTCAGTGTGTTCTATAATGCAATACCTTAGTTCTACTGTTTTGGTCTGAAATTCCTGCCTTACCCTTATGCTGTTTTGTTAGCGAAAAGCTGGAAAGCTGACAGCTTGTTTCGTGCATGCGCACTGCGATATTGAGTAGTACCCGCACTCGAGGCTGTGTTTGCTGTACATGAGCATTTTGAATGGCAAAAAAGCTGTCAGTGATGCAGCTTATCTGCCAACGCGCATGCTCAAAACTGGATTCACTTCAAAACTGTGAGAATGTCTATTAAAATCGCATTGATGTACTAGTTAGAAAACGGAGCCCCGGAGGTATACAGAGCCCCAGAGGCATCTCACTATGATATAGCGAGGGTACGCTTTATTTATCCCGGTCCCTCACTATAACATAGCGTGGAGGGAACGCTTTATTTATCCCGGTCCCTCACTATAACATAGCGTGGAGGGAGCGCTTTATTTATCCCGATCCCTCACTATATTATAGCGTGGAGGGAACGCTTTATTTATCCCGGTCCCTCACTATAACACAGTGTGGAGGGAACGCTTTATTAACGCGCATCCATGCTATAGAAGGCATGCCCTCGCCTTAATAAAATATTCTGCAACCTGACACCTCCGGGGCCCGTAAAAAACATATGACGTGTTTTAATTAATAAATAAATAGCCAATAATTGGGCGCTGGCTGTAGTTCACACTTCAGCATGACCACTGTAACAGGTCACCGCTCGCCACTGATGTGCGATATGTGTCCAACTGCATTTCAGACATTGAAAGATGCACTCACCTCCCCTCCAGTAATGGCATTTCCTGACTTTCATCAGCCATTC
Source organism: Centropyge bicolor (assembly GCA_037975185.1). NCBI lineage: Eukaryota > Metazoa > Chordata > Actinopteri > Pomacanthidae > Centropyge > Centropyge bicolor. The sequence goes on from JBBMOC010000070.1 coordinate 1,669,403, forward strand.
ATTCTCAGTACAGATGCATCTAACTATGCTATTGACCCAGTGCTCTCTCAGATTCAAAACTGAAAAGAACAGGTTATAGCATATGTAAGTCATGTTCTGACCCACACAGAAAAGAAATGGTCCACATATGACAAAGAACTTTGGGCCATTGTCTGGTCTGTCAGACACTTCAGACACTACTTGAGTTGTAATCCATTTACAGTCATTACTGATCGTCGTCCATTCCTTAGTTTACAGAAACTGAATGTCACACATGACCCAACAGGACAACGAGGTCACTGGGCTTTGGAGTTGGATCCTTACCAATGGATAATAAAACACAAAGAAGGAAAGAAACACAGAAACACTGATGCAATGTCACAGATTCCCCTCTCACAACAGGACTCAGTAGTTCCAGAGGAAACCCTCCCAGGATGATCGCTCCTCTCCTGCTAAAGTGGTAACTTCTCCTGCACAATCCTCCTGAACAACCTTCTTCAGTCTCCAGTACAACAGCTCAGGTCTGCTCTTCAGAAAAAGACACTGCTGTTGTTCAGACAACAAACAAAGGTGTGGAAATGTTACAACACACACTTTCAACTCAAAGAAATGGCATTTTATCCAAACAACTTTCTGGCCCAACAAATGACCATACCTCAGGCATGTTAAAGGGAAAGAGAAAACTCTGGTGGCAATTCCCCAAACTTGTACTGTGTAATGACTTTCTCTGTGGAAAGGTACACATTGCACTGGGAAAGCCAGTTGCGTATGTAATGGCAATTTCAACTGATGTTTATTCGGCTGTCTAGGACGCCCCATCTCCTGCTTTGTTTGTACTGGGTGCCCTACCTCCTGTCTTCTCATCAGGTCCTTTTGTCTTGTAAAGTGTGATATCTAGGCCTGTTGATCTCGTTCAGGAGCAGACATAGGAGTGTGAAAACACTCTTGTGAGATACTGACATCGGTAGCAGACAGAGAGGTGGGAGGCACACCTTAGGGGGGCGTTCCCTAAAGTATAAATGTTTAGGTTTTCCCCATGCTCGGGGTCTTTCTTCACCTTGACCGCTCGTGTGTTGACTGACCTTTTCTTTGCAAAGAAAATAAAAACCATGTCGGCCGGCAGATGTCTCTATTTCATTCTTCACCAGTAGTGGAGCAAAATTTCCACAACACGTACCATGTGCTGATTCTCTCCTTACTAATCACAGAGACTGTGAACATTCTCCATGGCAATCTCTGCTCAGGCCATTACAGCGCTGATCGCACATTCAAGAAAGCCCTAACTATGTGCTATTGGCCATACATGCACCACAACACAGAGCTCCCCTACAATCCATCCAAGCAGAAAGACCATTCCCTGGATCATCTGAAACTGAACAGGCTTCTGCCCCTGCCTGCCTCTCTGCTCCCCTGATGCGCAGACCTTCAGGACAGATGTCATGAGTCCACCCACAACAGAACCACAGGACTGACACTGTTCCTGCAGCATCTGCTGGGACACACTCTGGTGTCCCACCATCAACATGTTATGGACGGATTGTAAGGAGACCGCAGCGGTTCTCGCTGTGAGCAAACCCCTCTTTTAGTCAAAGGACAATTATGTACTGTTTATAAATATTTATTGGGACACTGGACATTTATTTGCTGATTATTGAGGGTTTACACTCAACATTTGCAGATGGGCTATTTAAAAAAATAGTGTATGTTCCTGACTTCTGTTGTATGTTGAAGGGCAAATGTTTCATGTGTTTTATGGTTTCATTATTCAGGTATTTTATGGTGGGAATGTTTGCTAAATCTGTGATATCTGTAACACGTAATATGTGATAGCATGGTGCAGTTTTCAGGCACTTATAGTAGACTTATCATTATAGTTATTTCCATTCATCTACATAGTCTGATGTTTACCTAGCTGTTGCAGTTACATAGTACGTATTTTGTGTTCTTTATTTCAGTGTTGAGATGAGATTTATTTTTCATGAACTTTGAAATGAGGACATTTCATTTGCAGAAAGGGAGGAATGTAAGATGAGATTTATTTTTGTGAAGATATATGAAGTAGATTGTCTTATTTTTCATTCTTCATTACTTTGAGTCGACATAATTTAGTTAATTATAACTACAGTTATAATATTGTATTATGCTGTTTTAGTTTCATTGGGAACTATATAATATGGTGCACCTTATGTGCAGGTAAGATGAGTGATGATTAAGATGGGTGGAGTGATAAGTAAGAGGTGAGAGGTCACTTGGGTGGTCAGTGTTGGGTTGTCCTAAGTTTAACATTTCTTTTCATGGGGTCCAAAATCCCTGGCAGCGCCCCTTCATACAAGCCTAAACTGCATTACAGAAGTATGGTGTCCAATAACTACATGTTCGAGAATGCATCCCCTTTACACACACACTGAAGTCATTCAGTAGCTAGATGCATCATCAGGGCTGTATCCGACGCATCATACTTTAATGTGAACATACGAGTGCATCAGTTCAGATGGCCTGTATCGGTAAAATGCTGAACATGAATTGGAAACAAATCAATGCAGCACTAGTGTATCGATACATCTGAAAGATGAAGAACGCACATGTGTTTCATTTTTGGCATCAAAGAGCTGCCACTGTAATTTTCCTCCGTTTCCTCTCTCCTCCTGTCTCTGTCCGCACCGCTCTGACTGGACGCCTGCAGAGACGTCATGTCAATGTTAGAGCAGGTAACACGGAGCATCACTGTTCCTCCACACCAATCAGAACCACAACACTCTTCATATGAAAGAGCAGCAGATCATCTCATATTTGAAACAGTTTTAAAGTTTGTTCACAGACACAACTTTGTTTCACTTCTCAATACATAATTGTTGCACAATTAGATGTCGACTTGCAAGATTTTTGCTATTAGAGCTTATTATAATTGTTATAAACTCAATATTAATCAAAGGCAGAGGCAATTATGTGATATAGATACAATTGTATTGTCTTACATTTACAACCGGCCCTTTGAGGGCAAACCTAATGCTGACGTGGCTCATGATGAAATTGAGTTTGACAGCCCTGTACTAAACCAATTTAAAGTAAAACAACAAAAGCTGGCAATAGCCTTTTCGTTTGCGACACATCACTTCTGTACCCTTGTTGCTTAATCTGAGTGCAGCAGCGAGGTGGCGCCCTCAACCGGCGGGTGCTTGTAATTGGTCTCTGTCCATGTTGCCTGCTGACTGGAGGGGAAATGTACTTTACTTCATGAATGTCCAGAGATAAGAGGGGGGGAGAAGAGAGACTGGAGGGAGACAGAAAGAAGTTTCTGGGGAGACAATTGAACACAGTCAGGGCAGTAAAAGTAATACAACTGACTATAATTAATAGTAATAAGTACAGGTACTCCTATTCTTTTTAAACTTTTTAATGCACAAATTACAGAACTGGCAGGTTTACATATGACTGTGATTGTACTTATGATTACATGTGACTAATAATTTCATTGACAGATTTTTATTTTTGAAAATTATAATGTGTCCAACAACTATTCTGTTTGTGTGCTCACACCAAACTGTTTAAACATGTAAGCTAAAAGATGACAGACTCCTCATCCAATCCAATTCTGCTATCCCATCCAAATACTGCACTTGATTATGCATTTTAATGATTTACTCAAAGTTTACTATGTTTTACTACAATTATTTGTTTACTTGACCCACGGCCATTTTAGCATATTTGTTTGCCAACCCAGTTTGTTACCTTCTACAACATGAGCATTCATCTCCAAAGCAAACCTGTTTGACACTTTACAAAATAGTCTTTTAGTGCAGAGATTGTAGAGGATGAGAGCAGAGAGCCTGAGAGGCCCCAGTGATGACTGCTGCTCACCTGGGGTGTGTGTTGGAGTTTCAACTCATAAGTGCTTTTATAAGTGCCTTACTGTGCCAAGAGACAGCAGGCCTGCCTGTAAAATTGCCTTTCACAGTAAAACATGGTTTGCTTTTCAGTGCAAAGACAGAAATAGTTCTGGGACTTTCCTTTTGAAGTTGTTGCTCAAACAAATAATAATTATTGATGAAATTTTATGCATCAGTGATGGCATTCACAGCCCTGCTCAATTCTTCTATTATAAAGACATCTTATTGAATATGACAAGATGTGTAATATCAAAACAAGCAGAACCATATACAGACTGTTTAACACGAGGTCTGTAAGTCTCTAAAATGGATAAAACCTGCTGTAAAGACCTATTGCAGGCTTCTCTGTACTGGACCACTGACAGCCAGAGCACCTCTCTTTCTCTCCCCTGGGTTTGGTCCTCATTACAGATGTTTTGGAGATTCAGTCTCTCCTCTTATTGCTCTTTCTCTATATGTGTTTGTTCCTTTCACCTACCTGTTGGTGTGCTTGTGTCGTCTGTCCTCTTCCAGGTTGGTGGACAGGAGGTCATGTGGCTCATGTCTGATTTGTAACACCTGAAGTTGCTCAACATCCTTCCATATCCAGGGAGAGGAATCCCTCCTCTTCACTTTTTCTGTGATTTCTTCCATCTTTTCCATGTTAAAGGTTTTTTGGGGTGAAATTTTTCCTAATCTGTGATTTGTAATACTGGGCAATATAAATAAAGTTTGATTCGACTATAAAGACTTGCCACTTGTAATTTTATTTTTAAATTGAATACAGTAAGTATAGGGTGACTTGACCACTGTCTTTAAGACACCGAAATGGCAGAATAATATAAGATTAAGTTTCATAATTAGGAGTGGGTTGTAAATAACTGCTATTTTTTAAAACGTATGTTAAGGTTCAGTGTATGCATCATCATTAATCAGGTTGTTTATTAAAACATAACACCTAATCACTAAATACACCAATTATTTGGTGAAATTTGATGGTTTTTTTTAACAGATTAAACTAGATTAAAAACACACACGGTATGATAGTAACAGGAAAGTTATGTAAATCACAGTGTCATCTGAGATTGACAGACATTGAGAAAGGTTAAACCCCTGAGCTCCGAACTGGGCACATTACCCTTTTCACAATGATTCACAGATCTGCAGTCCTCAGGAACTGAGGTATAAATACTCAACAGAAACTTTATTAGGTACACCTGGTCAGCTGCTCGTTAAGGTAAATATCTAATCAGCCAATCACATAGCAGCTACTCAATGCATTTAAGATTAAGATCCTTTATTTTGCTCCACTTCAGTCATGCACACATAAACATGCTACATCTGCATCCCATCCGTAGGTACACAGCACACAATACACAACAACACACACAATACACAATAACACACACAAGGGCAGTAACCACGCAGAGCAGTGGGCAGTTATACATTGGAAGCGCCCGGGGAGCAGATCTTAGAGGGGAGTGAGGTGCCTTGCTCAGGGGCACTTATAGTCAGGTCCATCAATATTTGGACATGGACAGAGTTTTCAGTATTTCAACTCTGCACACCACCACAATGGATTTGAACTGAAACAATCAAGATGTGCTTTACGTGCAGACTTTCAGCTTTAATTTGAGGGTATTTACATGAAAATCAGGTGAACAGTGTAGGACTTGCAACACATTTTATTTTTGCCCTCCACCTTTTAAGGGATCAAAAGTAAGTGGACGATTGTCTGCTCAGCTGTTCCACAGCCAGGTGTGTGTTGCTCCAGGTTGAATACCAAAAAATGGAGTTTGCCAAAAACATCTAAAAGAACCAGTGCAGTTCTGGAACAACATTGTTGCTTCTTGATGTGTTGATGAGAAGAAGTGACCACCGCTGACACGTCTTCACTTGTATATAAAAAAGTTTATTACAAAAAAGAACAGTGTCAAAAACCTGCCAATTGTGAGAGCTCTCCCTTTCAGCCCAAACTGCTATCCTTATATGAGGTTTCTTGTGCCTCAGAAACCCACCTTCTACATATAGGTGGTTAGTCCAAATGTGACCAGTGGAAACTGTCCTCTCTGGGTCAGCATAGGGTGACAGCAGGCAGCTCCACCCACTAATCAAACCAGACTATATATAAACTGGCAGATAAGGTGTTACTCTCTCTTTGCTGTGGCTCGTTTACCTGCTGTATTCTGGTAAGGATTTTATATACAAGATGGATTTTATCAGTGTTTTGTGTTGCTTACCCTCTGCCACACTCTAGGTCCTGGTCACCAGTTAAAGATTGAAGACAGAAGACAGTTTTTAAGCGAGCCTTGATACGGCTCTGGTCACATCCTGGCGTTGTTAAAAACTGTCTTAAGGCCACAGATCCCAAAAAAATGATGCAGTGAAACGGTCCAATAAGGGTCAGAGACAAAAGGGGGCTTCCCTCAAGATCACAAGCTTTATTATTTAGTGCAGCACAAGTTAAAATAAACCAAACTTTAATTTACTTAAAACCAGTCTCAACACAACAGGAGCACTACAGGACTGATAGGCGTAGCTGTAGTCGGGGAGGAGAAAGTTGAATGGGGAGTACTCACTACGCTCCGTGCCCAACACATACACACACAGCAAAATAACAAACCTTTAAGGGAAAACTGTAAAGTGTGAAGGACGTGCAAATTAACCACTACACACATAACATAAGGGGAGTGTGATGCTGAGGTGAGGAACTCTGACCACCAACCCCTCCACCGTCCGGGCAGCCACGGGATCACCAGTCCTGCAGCACTTGTGCCCAAAGAAACAGACAAAAATCAGTTAAAAACACACAAGGCTGCTACAAGAATCACTAATAAATCTTGAGGGAACTAATGAAACAAATGCAAACAAAACAAATGCAAACAAAACAAAGGTCATCTTGTACCAGAATGATGGGAAGAGAAGAGGATGGAGAAGGGAGGGAACTGCTCTAGAGCCAAAGCATACCACCTCATCAGTGAAGCATGGTGGTGTTAATGTAATGGTGTGGGCATGTATGGCTGCCAATGGAACTGGTTCTCTTCTATTTATTGATGATGTGACTGCTGACAACAGCATCAGGATGAGTTCTGACTCAGTAACCGGAAGCATATTAAAAGTGACAATTTAATTTATGATCATGTTAGTCTGTCCAATTACTTTTGGTCCCTGAAAAGGTGGAGGGCAGATATAAAATGTGTTGTAACTCCTACACTGTTCACCTGATTTGGATGTGATTTGGATGCTCATCTTGATTGTTTCACTTCAAATCCATTGTGGTGGTGTACAAAGCCGAAATGCTGAAAATTGTGTCAATATCCAGATATTTATGGATTATAGATGGTGGGATGGGGAAAGGAGTGTCCCTCTGTTGCCACTCTTGGGTTTGCAAGGGCTGGTCTGGTCCATCCTCTGATCTAGGTATCCTGTTGCCAATCGGTAGCCTCAAACCAGTTGACCAGTCAGCATGTAGCCATGGTCAAGACGACCTGATGAAGTTCAAACTGAGCACTGGAATAGGGAAGAAAGGTGATTTAAGTGACTTTGAACATGGCATGGTTGTTGGTGCCAGATGGGCTGGTGTATAACAGAAACGGCTGAATCAAATTAAAACTGTTGGATTAAACTGTTCTAAATGTTTGGTAGAAGGTAATTAGTTACTATGTCTTGTGCATAGCTTTATTTATGTATATGGAAAGGTACAGATTTATTTATATGGGTATATGGATGTGTGTATATAAGTATGTATATGGGTATGTACAGATATGTATTTATATATATTTAACTGAAAGCAAAATAATGATGAAATCCTTTCCTCTATTTACATATATATATATATGCATTTGGAAAAAGGGAAAAAATTAAGTAATTATGTACCAGTTGTATGTAGAATGTATCATTATTACGCACAATAAAAAGAAATTTAAAAAAAAAAAGGAATAGGGAAGACAGGTGATTTAAGTGACTTTGAACATGGTATTACTGAAACTGCTGATCTCCCGGGAGTTTCACGCACAACCATCTCGAAGGTTTAAAGAGAATGGTCAGTAAAAGAGAAAATATCCAGTGAGCGGCAGTTCTCTGGGCAAAAATGCCTTGAAAAAAACACTGCCTGGTCTGATTTCTGCTGCAACATTCAGATAGTAGGGTCAAGCATAGATCCATTCTGCCTTGGATCAGTGGTTCAAGCTGCTATCAGTGGTGTAATGAGGGATATTTTCTTGTCATATTTTGAGCCACTTCCTACCAATTGAGCATTGTTAAACCGCCACAGTCTACCTGTATATTGTTGCTGACCATGTTCATCCCGTAATGACCACAGTGTACCCATCTTCTGATGCTTACTTCCAGCAGGATAACACGGCATGTCACAACGCTCAAATCATCTCAAACTGGTTTCTTGAACATGACACTGAGTTCACTGTACTCTGGACCCCACATTCACCAGATCTCAAGCCAATATAGCATCTATTGTGGTAGAACAGGAGATTCACATCATGGATGTGCAGCTGACAAATCTGCAGCCGCTGCGTGATGCCAACATGTCAATATGGAACAAGATCTCTGAGGAATGTTTCCAGCACCTTGTTGAATCTATGCCACAAAGAATTAAGACAAAAGGGGGTCCAACCTGGCACTAGCAAGGTATGCCTAATAAAGTGGCTGGTAAGGGAACAGGGGCTTCCTGGAATCTTATCACTGTGCAGCTGCAAGTCAACCAGCAGATACTTCAGGATTTAACAAATGAGATACACAATAATTAGTGAGCTGTGGATATGTAAATAGAACAGATATTGCTTTCTTTGGATGGAGTCAGACTAGCTCTTTCTCCATTAAAGTCTTTGTGTTAGGTAAACTATTCATTCCTGGCTCCAGCTTCATATGTAGTGTATGGAAATCAGAGGGGTACACATTTGTCATCCAACTCTCGGCAAGAAAGCAAATAAATGTAGTTTCTACAATTCTACAATTTTATTTAGCAGATGCTTTTATCCAAAGCGACGTACATTGACATACCAATGGAACAGCCATTGGGGTTAATTAGGGGTTCAGTATCTTGCCCACGGACACTTTGACACATAGGCTGCAGGAGCCAGGGATCTAAGCACCAACCTTCTGACTGGTTGACAACTGCTCTACCTCCTGAGCTATAGCCGCCCCCAACGTTTCCAACTATTCCTTCTAATACTCTACCTTTACTTTCTAAGGTCAATTTTTTTTACAGCATAGAGTGATGCTTAAGACAATAGTGTGTTTCCAAATTTGTGTGTGTCCCTTTCCTGTTTTAATGTGCCAGAAGGCAGCACCATAAAGACATGTTTTCCCCAGTTTGGAGTAGAAGAACTTGACTGGCCTGCATAAAGCTCAACCTCAACCCCAACGCCTCATACCACAGTTTGGGATCAACCGAAACATTCACTGTGAGGGAGTCCTTAGCATCAGTGTAGGACATGATGTATTTGATGCATTTGTAGCTGAATGGGATTAAATCCCTGCAGAAGAGCAGAGGCTGTTAAAGGAGGCAAGGACTGAAATGAGTGAGTGTCCACAAACTTGGCTATATCATTTAAATATGAGGATGTAACAACTGCACTTTGCGAAATCAATAGTGACATCGTGTGGCTGGTGATGGAACAACAATATCGGAATGAAACTTCAGCATCACTGAATTCAAACCAGAGAAAAACTTTATTGAGACAAGAACATTAAAAAACTCATGATGATGTAAGAAGAAAGAGACAGAAAGATCATCCACCTTAGCATACATGCACACAGTAGTGAATCAATTCATTGCACACATGTGCCCACGCACGCACGCACGCACACACACACACACAGTAGTGAATCAATTCTTCTGTCCATCGATTCCCCTCTCTCCTCCAAGGCTGCAGATATCCCATGATGCATTGTGTAATGTCACCAGCCAAACATGTACTCCATCGCTTTGGAAACAAAACTATCATCCTTCCTGGGTGTCTGTCTGTCTGCTACCACCTGAAGATAGACAAACAGATTTATTTCTAAAGTCAACAAAATGCACAGATTAGACTTTCAAGTAGATCCAAATTCTGAGGTCAAAAGTCACCTGGTAGTCGCTGCCGGAACTCCTGTAAGCGGCACTGAGTGGTCTAATGGCTGAGCGAGGAGTGGAGGGGAGGACGGAGGAGGAGAAGGAGGTAGAGTGGGGAGGAGAGACAGCTACACTGCTGTCCATCACATTCTGAGACAGAGAGAAAAACAACTTAACTGCTGTTCAGTTCAGGCCTTAAAATGGACTCAGTGTCACCAGTCAGATGGCAGAAAGATATGACAACCAAACCAATCAAGGGGTAGGTAGGCAAAAATTGGTACCTTGTCTATACAGGGTTTGACCCCCACCATGATGGAGTCACCAAACACTTTTCCATCTTTAGACAGAGCTTTCCTGGCCTGAAGTCGTGACTGATACTGAAGGTGCATCCAGTTACCAGGAGATGCCATCTGTCAAGTAAATCATTAATAACATCAATAAACATCAATTCCACACACACACACAAAAAATGAACACCTCTAAAACCTGACTGTAATATGATTGTGTAGCTGCATGTCCCCAAGCTTTTGATTCTTCAAACTTTATTTATTTATATAGCACTTTTCATACACAAAAGTGTAACACAAAGTGCTTTTCAAAACAAGCAAGATGAAATAAAACATAATATATAGATAAAAATGAAAACCCATCCTTCCCACCCCCGTCCAAACAAACACACGTACACGCATGCACAAATGCACACACACGCAAACATGCACACACATACACACACAAAGATAAAATGTTGATATGGCTTGACAGTCCAGGTCCAGGTGAGGACAACGTGAGGGGGCCGTCCGCAACAAGAGGCGCCACAGCTCTCATCCACAGGGAGCACCGCCACAAGGACCCCCACCTGGGCCGGGGTGCACACTGAGGGGTCCCCAGGACAGCGCCCCCCCATGGAGAGCAGGCATAACTCCCGCTGCGGAGGGCCCCCATGAGGAAACACTGCAGCTAAAAACTACGATACGCATCAGTCTAAAAAATTGTAAAAAGAGAAAAGATTTAAGAAAATTTAAAGATAATATAAATAAATAAAAATCATTAGAAACATTGAGGATTAAATAGTAATAAAAGAAATAAATAGCTATAAGGAAATAAATTAAGTAGGTAAGTAGTAGCAGCTAAAAGCTAAACTAAAAAGGTGGGTCTTGAGCCTCCTTTTAAAAATATCTCTGCGGCCCTGAGGTTCTCCGGCAGGCTGTTCCACAAACGGGGGCCGTAATGGCTGAATGCTGCCTCGCCATGAGCTACAGAACTTCTGAGTTCTGTAGTAATTGTAGATTATTAATACTCTTTTTGGGAAGACCAGAGAGCAGGGCATTACAGCAATCTAACTGACTAGAGATAAAAGCATGCATCAGCACCTCCGTACTGGTCTGAGAGAGATATGGGCGGACCCTGGCTTCTATGTCTTTAATAAACAGTTTATGAGATTGCATCATTATAACGCATATATCTCAATTACACTGGCCCCTTCTCATCCAATACATACAACACACAGTTCTTGCTTTAGGACTTTAGGATTACTGGTGTTACATACATACAGTGCTGAGAGGGCTGGTCAGAGTGTCCACAGGACAGCTGAAGGAAAAGGCACTGTTCAGCATCATTACCTGCTTCTGATGTCCAGTATCTAATGATTTCACTTGTGCATGGATCTGCCTTGGACTGAGGCCAAGTGGAAAACTGTCCTGTGGTCTGACGAACATAAATTTGACATTCCTTTTGGAAATCATGGAGGCTGTGTCCTCCACTCTACATAGGAGAGGGACCACCCGGCTTGTTATCAGTGCACAGTTCAAAAGCCAGCATCCGTGATGGTATGAGGATGCACAAGTGCTCATGGCATGGGTAGCTTACACACCTGGGAAGGTTCCCTTAATGCTGAACAATATATATAGCTTTTGGAGCAACATATGCTGCCAAGTAGACGTTGTCCTTTTCAGGGAGACCTAGCATATTTGAGCAAGACAATGCCAAACCACATTCTGCTCATATTACAACAGCATGGCTCCAGAGTAGAAGAGTCTGGGCACTAACATGGCTGGCCTGCGGTCCTGACTTGTCACCCATTGAGAACAATTGGTGCAATGAAAAATATGAGTAGGAGCCCCCCAACTGTTGAGCAGCTGAAATCCTATATCAGGCAGGAATGGGACAACATTTAACCTTCAAAGCTTCAGAAACTGGTCTCCTCGATTCCCAAACCTTTACAGAGTGTTGTTAACAGAAGAGGTGATGCAAGACAATGGTAAACATGCCCCCGTCCCAACATTTCTGAAACGTGCCAGCATCAAATTTACATTTCACAGAACAATACCCCTTTTTCAGTTTCAGTGATTTGCAAAACATCACATTCAGTTTTTATTACATTTTTATATTGCCTCAACTTTTTTGTATATTATTTTTCTATTTTGGGATAGAAAAAAGTTAAGTTTGAGACCTGAGGACAACATATGCATGTCTCACCATGTGTTTGAGGATGTTTCCATACTGTGCAAACTGCAGCAGGATGTAGGAGGCTGAGGCTGGAGGAAAACTAACACACACACACACACACACACACACACACACAGAGAGTTAATGTAGTTGTATTCAAAGTATATTGAGCAGCAAAGCAGTGTCATTGGTGGCAGTATACATACCCAAAAACGGTGACCCAGGTCTGATCCAGCTGATCGTCAGATGACAGAGACTCTCCTTGACTGTAGAAGGGATCCACCTGAGCTGGAGATGGGCACACTTGCTGCACACCTAGAGACAGAGTTATGTAGACAAGCAGAGGAAGAGGGAGACAGACAGGTTAACACAGGCAGGGTGACATTTAACAGCAGTATAGATGGAGTACCAGCTGTAATCAGGTGATCACACATAGACTGCATTTTTCAACCATGGAATTTAACAATCCCATAACTTTGGGCTCCCTATAACCTGAAGCTCTAACAACCTATAGCATATACACGCTCTTAAAGATGACACCAGAGTGAATATCATCATTGTCATGTGTTGATCGTGAGGCTTTTACAGTTGTGTGACGAACAAAAGAGCAATTGTTTCCTAATATTTATTTTCTTTTCAACTTTGCATGCAATGACTTTTTAATGTCAGTAACATGAAATTGATACAAGAGCCCTACTACCTACTACAAGAGCCCACAGAAGGAGGTAGACAGAGGAGAGCACAGACTGAGGGGACCAGCGCTAGGTAGGCTCCCTCTCAGTTGACCAGCTCTCCAGAGCCAGCTGCATCCTTCAGGACTAGTCAGCTGACAGTTCTGTTCTCTTTGTGCTCTGCACTGTAAAACCAGCCCGCTGTTTGATTCTCTCTTACATCAGAAGATGGGAAGGTGCAGATAAATCCTGGATGTTGAATGCAGCATCAACTCTTGAGCAGTGCCCAAACAAAGTTCTTGGATTTTGCCCCCAGAGCAGAAATTTATGGGATATACTCAGTTAGATCATTTCTCCTGATAAGAGACCCCATCCTGTTGGTCTTGGTTACCAGCAAAAACACAGTCCACTCTAGGTGTACGTGGCTGTTACAGCGAGATGTGTCTTTTCACTCACAAACGATCTTTGGCTGAATACAGACAACAGCAGCAGAAAGCACTTAACCGGAAAAGAGCCACTGATCACTTTAACTGTGAAATCACTGTTTATGTTTGCTGTTTTCCACCTACAGTCAATGTGGGTTTCTTTTAAAAGGGATTATTGTAACCATGACAATGAAGATCCCCTAGCCTTAACAAAGGAGATGTTTTAATCAAAACGATGATGTTTCCCTAACCCTAACCAATTTGTTTTTGTGTTTAAAAACTAACCAAATCTTAACGGTTGATGTTTCAGATCATAAAACAGTTTTCTTTTTGAAACAGTGACGTTGACCTGTCAACAGTGGCATCAGATCAGAAAACCCTTCTTTATCGTTATGGAGTGCATAGACCAACAACATATTTTCCCACTGCTCCTCTAAACATTTACAGCAGAGCAAACTGGATATGACTGACCAATCAGTGTCACTTCAGACAGACCCTGATGCATCTCGTCTTGTGATTAATTTAGTTACTAGATGAGGGTCTAAATGCTCATCTCATTCCGTAAATAAGTGGCCTTTGCGGTGGGATACAGCACCTATGCTTGTTTAACAATATATTTCTGGCTTGCAGTCAGTGTTCCATTTGATCCCAAAGTTGTTGGATGGTGTTGAGATCAGAGCTCTGCACAGGCCTATCATGTTTTCCACACTAGCCTGGTAAAAAAAATTCTTTATGGAGTTGGTTTTACGCATGGAGAGCACTGTCATGTTCAAAAAGGAAAGGGACATACACAAACAGTTGACACAAAGTTGAAGATCACTGTTGTCTAAAATATCACTGTATGAATGAGCATTAAGATTTATCTTCCCTGGAACTAAGGGGCAAAACTGAGCTAAAAAAAAAAACTATCAGGAAAAAAAAAACAAAAAAACAGCACATGTGGACAAGAGAGTGCTATATAAATGTCCATTTATCACACTGACAGACTGAATTTAATGCCAAAAATACAGTTTAATTTTAATAAATTCTTTCATATATCATCTATTAGTACTCACTATGAGCATCAGCAGTAGACTATGTAGTGCCTATGCAGCCATAGTGATATTATCAGTGTGTACCTGTTCCTGGAGTTGAGGCCCCACGTGCAGACAGAGGAGACTGCATAACTGGAAAACACTGAAAGAGACAGATATGGAGAGAAAGATTGACAAAATTTTAAGACTTTTCGTGCTTTGATCACATTTTCAATGGTCAGATTCCTTTAAATGCCATTTTTCTTTCTTTTACAACCAAACATTTAGTCACTTTCATCATGCATCATAGCACAAGACAACACTGGTGGAAGTTGCAAATGACCTTCCTTCTGTATCAAACAGAGGTCTCTGCACTTGTCTTGTTAGAGCTTAGTGCCGCATTTGACACTGCTGACAATCACAACCTATTACAGATACTGGAATATTTAATTGGCAATAAAGGAGCCCCGCTAAGCTGGTTGATGTATTTATCAGACTGATCTCAGTTTGTACTTTTTAACAATGAATTCTCCATGCATGCTAAAGTTAATCATTGTGTTCCACATGGTTCTGTGCTTGGACCAACTCGATTCACCTTATATACTCTGGCATGAAAATGTCTGGTCCTTGGTCAAAGTTTCTATTCCTGTGAATAGTTAACTGAGTAAAAGATGATATCCAAATGTCATAAAGTTAAAGACGAAACATTCATTTCAATGTTCCAAGCAAGACTAGTGTATTACTATTGTTTTGTACAATTTTAGAGTGAAAAATGATTGAAATGTAATTAAAAATTGCAGTTAACAGAAATGGTGGAGATCAAGTTGAGTTTCAAAAGACCAAGAAACCTCTGGGGGAGAACTGCTTGTAGAATCACTACAAAAGGCAAATCCCCCCTCTGACTGCAAAAGACCTTGAGGAAGCTTTAACAGACTCTGGCATACTGCTCTACTGTGCAGCAACACCTACATAAATAAGACCTCAATAGAAGCAGAAGAAAACCTTTCCTGCCTCCTCACCAAAAAACTTAGCATTTGAAGTGTTCAAAGTATCATCCAAACAAGCCTGATCTACATGAAATAAGGAAATAAGTCCTGGAATACAACATCACACCTGTAAAAACATCGCTTGAGTATAGATTAGGTAGCGGACTATTTTGTGGAGTGGTGTGGGAGAAATCACCTACACGTGGCCAAGACCAAGGAGATGGTGATCAATTTCAGAAGGAGCAGGATGCCAACACAGCCCCTGTGTACCTTGGGAGAGGAGGTGGATATAGTGGAGGACTACAAGTACCTTGGTGTCCGCATTGACAACAAGCAGGACTGGAAGACCAACACTGAAGCGCTGTATAAGAATGTGTGCAGCAGCATGTTGGAATGTTGGAAATATTCTATGTCAGTTGTGGCCAGGGCCTTGTACTTTGCAGTATTCTGCTGGGGAAGCAATATTGCACAACACAATAAACTGAAGGCTGGTTCAGTTATCAGCTGCAATACGGACACTTCTGGGGCTGTGTTGGACAGGAGGATGCTGGAGAAACTGTTGTCTATTCTGGATAGCCCTGACCACCCTCTCCACCAGCTGCAGGAAAGACAGTGGAGCTCGTTCTCCAACAAACTGATTCAGCTCCACTGTCACCAGGACACATAGGACAGATACAGGAAATCTTTTCTGCCACAAGTCGTAAGACTGTTTAACTCTTTAGCTCAGTCTGGCAGAGAAAACACTGGACTCACAATGTTGTAGTTTATTGATTGTTTCTGATCTGTTAGCACTAGATCTGGTCACTTGATGTTCTTCGTCCAACATTTTGCTTTATCTCGCACATCACATCTACCTCTAATGTTTTTACTTGTTTGTTGCACGGTATGTTGTTTTGTTGCATTGTATGTTGATTTTTTTTTGCACTATACGTTGCTTTATGTCATGTAACCTCATTGCTTAATGTGTTATGTGCTGTGTTGTTATGTTTCAACTGTTGCTGCTACAACAAAGGAATTTCCGTGTTTGGAACAAATGAAGTACATCTATCTATCTTAAAAAGCTGAAGAAGAAAAGAGGGTGGTATCTACAATAGCACAATAATTCTAAATGTACCTCAAAATCCACAATGGACTACCTCAAGAGGTGCAAGCTGAAGGCTCTGCCATGGCCCTCACAGTCAGACAAATAGCAAAAATCTTTGGATAGGTCTCAAAAGAGCAGTGCATGCAAGATAGCCCAAAAATCTGACAGAACTAGAAGCCTTTTGCAGAAAGAAGGGGTGAAATTCACCAAAGACAGAAATAAAAAAGGCGTTCACAATCTCTGACACTTGGTAAAGGGTGTGTTACTCCAAAACCTTTGTTTTAAGCCTTTTTCCTTATTTGTCATGTTAAATATAATCTTGCTTCAAATATAAAAGAAATGTGACACCTTTAACTTCCATTCCTTGTCTCTTTTGAAAATCAGGTCATCTTTTACTCATTCAGCTATTGACCAAGGGTACCCAAACTTTGCATGCCACTGTAAGTGATACACAAGTAGAGATGGTGCAACTGTTTGTGTGTGTACTAACCTGCCTGTGTGTGTTGAGGGGAGTCGCCACAGTAACTAGGTCATCATGGATACTGCGTACGGGTGGGGCTCCACTCTTATCCTTGGGGGTGGGGACAACAGGCTGTGGGGCGGAGCCTCCTCCACCTCCTCCTCCTACTACTACTAAAGTGCAGGATGGGACAAACTAATAAAACTATAGAATAAACAACAAGCAGATGATCTGCAGATAGATGACTTCTAGCTCACCACAGTGCGTACCTGTGCTCTCCACAATGGGTGTGGCCAGACTGAAGGGGCGTGACTGAGGGGTAGCTGGAGCTGGCAGGTCACCCATCAGGAAACCGGGGAGAAACTGAGCTCCAGAGGTTGGCTTGGGAGAAGTGGGAGAGCCCAGGGTCATCGGCTCAGTTCCCACTGAGAGACAGGAGGAAGGTGCACTGGGTTAAACTGGTTAGGGACATGTGGTCACCAACAGGACTGATCAGACTGATATTTCTGTCCGATGTCTGCTATTCATATACTTAGTAATATGTAAACTGTAGCAAATCAAATGCAGATCCTGAAAATGTATGTAAATATTTCCCAAGTTACTACTCAATTTCTAAATCCAAAAAAGTAGCAAGCCAGGGGAGAAGTACAATAACCTATATAAACAGATATATAACACTAAACTTTGCTCATTTTGTGGTACACAAATGATCTGAAAATTTGACATTTTGGCTCACTGAGTGCACTGAACAAAGACTATCTAGACAAAGATATTTCCGGTTACCATTGTTATTGGATTAGAAAACACCCACAATTTGGGACCTTCGGGAATGTATTTTACAGCAAACCAATGTTTGGATCTGTGACCCGGATGTAACGACTTGATACGTGAAACATCTCTGTCTTCACAGATATAACATGTGACAATCGGTGTGTTAGTAAAAGTTCATATTATAATGCTGTGTCTGACTGCAGAACTGAGTCCAGCAGTAAGAAGCCGCTTCAGTCCTGTATGATCATATTTGACTGGACCAGGATCAGTCCAGTAACTACAATCACGGTACGGTGACAGTAACATACAGGCAAATCTCTGATCTAATTCATTTTCTGTAAAGTTTGTGGATACATAAGTTTAATCAGTTATAACCCACTCCAATAATATATTTGACATAAAACAGAAAAGGGAAAATAAACACCACTGTCCGCGTCTAAAGAGCTAACAGCTACTCAGATCTGACAGATGACTGAAAAACATTTAATAAACAGTACATTGTAACATGTCTAGAAACTAGATTATAATAAAACTCGAATTACCTTGTAACTCCATCTCCGTGCCGTTACTTTTTGGCCGCGATTTTCAAAAGTAGGAAGTAGCGCTAAGCTAAGACGGTGCTAGCTAGCTAACGCGGCTAGCAAACGAACTGATTTGTCACTGTAATTTATTGTTATTGAAAGGTCTATTTGAGCACTGCTAAATACTAATGTATAGCATCTACTTAGTGGTTCAAATTAGATATCTCAGTCCACTGCGTTTTTTCTGGAGCTCAGACCCGCCGACGATTAGGGCCACGGATATATCAAGAAGCACTGGAGCTGCATGCGTCGGGGGCGGAGCTCCACACATAAAGAGGAGGGCGTCTTCTTCTTCTTGTTTGCTGATGTTTTTTAGTTTATCTTATCGGTTTTGGCAGTCATTAAACCGCTTTTAAGGCGCATTAGCGCCACCTTCTGATTTGGAGTGTAGATAGGAATGCGTCTTCTGACATTCCTGTGTTCTTCTGTTAAACCCGGTCTTTTCCAAAAATGAAAATCTGTCCCGATGGCCCACATGCCCTGAGTTCAGTTGTAGCCATTCCTTTACTTAAACTGTGATGTGATCATTCTGTTTTTTGAGAATCTGTCTTTCCGGGTACTGAGGACAATAAATAATAGGTTTTAACTTTCCTTTGGATACAGCAAAAACGTATTCTTTTTTCTTTAGTTCCATTCAATTTCTCATTTGATTATGCTCTTGACTTCAGCCTGACTGTAATTTACTGTCATATTTACTGACTGTCATTTTTTAGTTGCATCTATTGCATATTTATCTGCCAGTTTTTTTTTCTCTGTACCCCTATATGTGATGGAATCCAGATCAATTACTCTTACTTTGTTAACTTAATTTCTTTGTTTGAGATGTCTCTAGCACAATGCCCTGTCTTGCTTCTGATCACATATTCTCGATACCTGTTAATGCTCTGCCAGAATCCAATCCAATTGTGTCTCACTAATTATGGATTATATACCTTTCTTTAGCTTAGCAACAATAACTGTGGAAAGTATTTTAAGTGATTGGTCTCAAATTATCCTATACTTTTTTATCTTTACTTGACTTAAGCATGAGGGTGATTAAATCTTGTTTAATGCCTGACATGAGTTTTTTTCTTCTCTATACACTTCTTTAAAACTTTAAAATTATAAAATTATAAGCATTCCTAACAAACCTTCCAATAGAACGGGAAGAAATTGGCCATGACCCTATTTGTCAGTGGAGATTTGTTTGAAGCGCTGCATCCAATTCCTCAATTTTAAGATCTGACTCACATAGCTATGTCCTTAAGGAAGTCCTCCATACATGGGATAACGTTCTTTATTTTATCAAGGAAGATATCAGCATCTACCAAAATGTACATGTAAATGGACTGAGGAATAACAACTTAGAGTAGAATGTGAAATCTTATTTTTCTGTTCTCCTAAAATCTTTGCATCCAGCCCATTTATCATTAGACCAGTAATTGCATTCTTCAGTTGTCTACTAAAATACAAGGAATTTTTCTCACTTGCCTTAATCCAGTTTGCTTGTGATCTTTTAAAAGCACCCTGAGCTCTTTAAAAATAAAAATTATCCAAGTTGACGTGTAACTCCATTTACTTGAGATTTACAACAGGCTTATTTCCTGTAGCAAATCAGTTTAATGTTTTCTTTTTCTTGTTAAGTCTTGTAAATTCGCTAATTTTGAATTTAGCAAAGTTCCATTAACCAATAATACATTCAAGCGGTTCACTACTTTCATTAATTTCCCGGAGGGAACCTCCCAAAGGGATTAATAAAGTACTCTGTCTGTCTGTCTGTCATTATATTTATATATATATATTATTATATATTTTTTGAGAGTTAGTTTGCAAAGCTCTGAATGTTATCAGTCATCAACCAATAATCAGTTCTAAACTTACCCCCTCTGTTAGGCTTAAACCACAAGTACCTTCTTACCTACACACATCTGTTTAATTGTTGCCTGTTATTAAGGTGGAACGACGGAGAGGGCCAGGAAAACTACGGCCGCATCGTTCTCGTGAGGTCATCATTACCCACGTGTGCATGATGTCAGAGCAAGCCGGAAAGAAATGTAACCGGCATGCATTGTGCGATAGATGCTGCGCATCTTAATCTCCAACGAGTCTAATAAGTCAGTGTAGGAAAAATCCGTAAACGAAAGGGTAAATGCAACTACTGTGTAGTTAAAATAAATTCAAAGCCAGCTGAAGAAAGGACGAGTGGTGACTTGGCTTTGTCTACTAGCTCGCAGTATGCTGTCTGGGCTCTGTGTATTATGAAAGGCAGTAAACGGAAGTTCACGGTGTTATTTTGTGAAACTTGATGCCGGTCTGAGCCGGACACTGATGCGGATCGTCGGCCTCAGAGTTTCAGACGTGGAGAGTTGTTTATGGTAAGGAAGCTGTTGTTTTAATTGGAATGAAACTTTTATGTAGACGCTTATTAAATGTTATCGTTAGGTTCAGCAACACACTGCAGATAGCCTACTGTCGCAGTAAAGCTATGCATCTCATGTGCTAGCAAGTTGTTCTAGGTCCTGCTGACTGGGGACATACCGCTAACTAGCTAGCTTAGTTTTGTTAAGCTTATTTTCGCTTTTTCACTTGTTTAAGAAAGACACAAAATGAGAAAATTAGAAATGGATCATGTGGACTCCAGGCCTAATACTCAGGACTCTGGACAATTTCTAATACTCAAGAAATACTCCAAATGAAAGAGTTTGACTTTTATGCTAGGGTGTTTTTTTTTAATATTCAGTAAACATCATTTTTAACGCTACGTGTTATCTACAGCATTGTGTGTATTTTACGGCTCATTATTTACAGTATATTCATACGTATTGAATTACACAGGCTTTTTCTCGAAATCTTCAGGAACGTCTGTTTTTCTAGAGTGGAATCTCTAAGTGCTCAAATTGGTATCAATTGCTCTGTCTTCGAATATTAGAGAATTTATTTAGAATTAATTATTATTATAATAAACAAGTCACCAATGAACAGGAATGTGTTCTGCCTTCAATAAACGAGGAGGAGAGATAACTTTACGAGCATTAAATGCACAGTCGTTGTTTATTAAATGGAGCAACATTATTGGGCAGGATTTTGTTTTGGTGTTTTGCATCCTTTTACTTAGAGAAAATGGTTGTAACATAAAAGAAGGGGCTGCTCCTCCCATCTTATCAGATAAGACCAGAAAGCTGCAGCTGACTCCCATTAAACAAGGATTGGTTCAGAGTTGTCCAGCTCAATCGTAATATTTACAGGTAGCACGGACATTAAAAGGGTTATTGGCAGGCTTTAATTAGTCCTCTTGTTTATTTTGGCCCTGAAGTGATCCCTTCACAGTACATTTACACTGTAAAACATTGGGAACAAAGACTACTGTCTATGTGGCAGTCAGCGGTCTGAGTTAGCCAAATCAAATAGGGATACAATCCTTTTAGTACAAAATGTCCTCTTTGTGTAACTGTCCCTTTACTGCAAAAAATACCTTTTGAGAGATTTGTCTAACAAAGACTTATTCAGCCCCATATTAGAAAAAACAATAGGATGTTTTCTATTTACCTACCAAGCAAAATTGTCTTATTTTTGGTTTCAGGAGCCACTCTATCCTACCTAAGAAATAAATTAACAAGAATAAAGACAATTAACGATAATTCCCTAACGGGAAATAATCAGGTGAAAATGTTGCAAGAAGCAAAATGTAAGGTCACCCCGACAGCTTCTTAAACAGAGAGACACAGTGTGGAAAGGTATACAATAGGTTTATTGCAGGCATCCATCCAGCCACTCCCATACTCTAAGCCAATTTAGCCTAGCCTTGTATGCAGGCAGGACATTCCAACACACAGAAAACAATGCAGAACACAGAGCAACTAAGAGCAATTATAATAAAGCTATAACATGCCGTGCTGGCTTGCCAATGTTAATTTCATTGGTTATCTTTGATTTGAATATGTATTGTTTGGGTATCATGCTATTAAACTATAACTGGAGAATGTCAATGGCTGGAGGGTTGAGTGGACTAATTTACCTTCCTATTCACACAGCAGTAAAGGGAGCATTACCCTGCTCATTTGTACAAGAAATGAATAATGTTTGTGTCTGTGTGTTCCAGCTGCTATACATTGAAGTTGTACTGGGAAGACTCGTGATGGGGCATAGGGTTGTCCTCGGGATACATCGTCCCGTCCAGCTTGTGCTGCCACTGGTACTCCTTGTAATCCTGCTGGCGGCAGTTTGGGCGCAGAGCCAAGACTACTACAATTTGCTGGGAGTCAGCAGGGAGGCCACGACCAGAGAGATTCGACAAGCCTTTAAGAAGCTGGCACTCACAATGCACCCCGACAAAAACCCTGTGAGTTACTCTCAGAAATCACAAACCATAAACACAGACACAACCAGTGATTTAACCAGAGGCACCCCAAAACCCTAAAGGAACTCCTGTCAGTTTACACAAAACCCAATTTTTGTGTTTTAGGGCGATCCCTCAGCCCATGAGAAGTTCCTTCAGGTTAATCGAGCCTATGAGGTTCTGAAGGATGAGGACCTCCGGAAGAAATATGATAAATATGGAGAAAAGGGATTGGATGAGCAACAGCAGGGAGGACGCTACGAGAGCTGGAACTACTATCGATATGACTTTGGTAAGTCTCCATAGTAGCCATGCACAAAGGACCTGTCATATGTAGGCATGGTGAGGCAATAGAAAGTTTTACTTTGAAAACCATAAACTCATTTTACTGTGAAGAAATTTGCAGTCTTAAAGTCTAACACATGTTTGATATTTACCTCTATCTTTCTGACCAGGCATATATGATGATGATTTGGAGATCATCACATTGGACAGCGGAGACTTTGGTAAGAGTGACTATTCTTCAGACTAACTTTTATTTTTTAACCAATAATGGGCATGCATGTGTGTAGTTGGTAAAAGTACCAAAGCTCTCGCCCACCATTACAGAGTCCTGGGGTCTTATTCTTGGTAGCAGCATTTTTTGTGTGTATCCTAACAAACACATTTGGCTGGGTTCAGGGGCTGGTAGCCAAAAAAAGGTTCTTGGTTTTGATGATACAATTGTTCTCTGTCTACAGGGTATGAAAGTAGACAACTTTTTATTGAATGACCACTCAAATGATGGAGTATTGCATTACCATAAATTTGGCTGACTGAAAGGAGACAGACAGAGAAAGAAAGTATGATTGATTTCAAAGCAGCAAAGGCTGATATATCGTGACTTTTATTGCCTAGTTTAAGTCAATCTCACTTTGGACACTGGGTCCTACATTTACTGTATTATTGCAGCTGCACATTGTCTTTCATTAGGTTGGTTAGAAAGGTATGTTAGTCTGAGCCCTATTGGCCAAAATTTGATTCATACAGCTTTAGGTTTAAGGGATAAATGGTTGACAGGTGATCAGTAAACAGATCTTTACTGATCACGCATAGTTACAAACATAGCAAAATAAGAAAACAGCAATAAAACTGAGAAATCAAATGACATGAAACACATTAAAGCACAAGCAAAGCAAAATGCTTGATTTCTATGAATGTGCCGCTGGTTGGGGCGTGTGTGCGTGTGTGTGTGTGTGTGTGCGTGTGTGTGTGTGTGTCTTTCAGAGGCAGCAGTGAACTCTGGAGAAATCTGGTTCATCAATTTCTATTTCCCACGATGTTCACACTGTCACCAGCTTGCTCCAGTGGTAATATAACAGTAAAACACATAATAAACACATGCATATACACATTAAACACAAACATCCATCTGCCTTTGTGTGTGTCTCTCTAACTTGTCTGTCTCTTAGTGGAGGGAATTTGCGAAGGATATGGATGGAGTCATCAGGATTGGAGCAGTGAACTGTGGTGACAACAACCACCTCTGCAGGAGGAAAGGCATCAACAGCTACCCAAGTCTGTTTATTTATAGAGCAGGACAGGTCTGTTTGCACTTTATTTATTGTGTGCTTATTGATCACATCACTCACTGTGAGTAAAGAGTTGCTATGGTAAAACATGCTGTAGTGTAACCGTTTAGTCAGGTTTAGGACTTAAAAATGCACCTGGAACATGTTCTGAATTTTAACCACCATCAATTTCCTTTCTGCTACCTGTTTTCATCTCCATTTAAAATGATCCATATCTTCTTAATACTTAAATTCAGTTTTGTGCAAAAACACCATTTAATGCTTTTATTTTAATGATAGCTGAGGGTAACTAGATTAACATATAATGTTAAAAGTTAAATAAATGGCTTTAGATTTTTTTCTTTCTTTGGAGACAAAAGTATAATAAATTCAATTTCAGCTAATGTTAAAATTCTTAAATTCTTATGGACCAGTGACAATATTGGGAAATGAGTTTTACTGAAATAGCAATATTTAGAACATGAACTTTATGTCACATGCATGTTATTCCCGAGTTACTGTTTGCTGTGCAAATGAAAATGTTTAAAAGTTCAAAAGTGTTTAGTCCACTTGTCCATAATATAGGCTGTCAATTTAACATAATATAACAGAATGTACATATTGTGTTGCTGTTTGAATGAACCTTGCTAGCCTGAATTGTGGCAACTTAGAATCAGAACAATCTTATTTACTGTATTTATTATTAATTTTTAGTTTGTCTTTCTGTAGAAACCAGAGAAGTTTAATGGGGAGCGTTCTAAAGACAACCTGGTCCGCTTCTCTATGCAGTTCATCACAACAACTGTCACTCACCTCTGGCAAGGTAAACTCCTTATTCATCATTTCAGTTTATGACTCATTGCTCACATCTCTGATTTGTTCAGAGATTCAGAATGAAATGAAACAGCAATTCAGACTGATTATCAGGCTAGTTTAGATTGCTCTGTGTTGTCTGACCTGTGTTTGTGGTTGTGTTTTTGCTAGGCAATGTATTCAGTGAGATAGAGAATGCGTTCTCATCAGGAATCGGCTGGCTGATCACCTTCTGCCATGACTCCGGAGGTAACACACATACATATATGAAGGGTTTTTTTCACGCCTGAAAGTGTTCCTGCACCTTTGATTGTAGGTTGAAACATTCAGTCACACATGTTTCTTTGCTTATTATCCATGTGCCTACGCAGGTGTGCACAAATCTATAAAACAATTTATGTGCTGCTTCATCACACCTGTGTCTGTGTGCTCGATGTGCGGCCTATGCACATATATGTGTTTATAAGATATGATAAGATAAGCCTTTATTCGTCCCACAGTGGGGAAATTCACACACAGTGGGGAAATTCACAATGAGAATGGGCAGGCATGTTTTGAGTGGCATGAATCACTCTCCATACCACACTCACTCAAATACAGTTGTGGTCCACATTATTGGCATGCCTGGATATTAATTACATAAGTTAATGTAATATCTCCCGAATAAAAGTGTGCAGTGAAAAATATTTGGTCCTTAGACACATATTAAATGGGGAACTGTTTTGTGTTCACACAAGCAGTTGTCTGACTTGTCAGTGAGTCAGAATTGTCAAGTCACTGATGTGTTCTGAGGTGTGTGTTTATGTCTCCAAGCTGGGTTATGTTGGCGATTTTGTGGCATTGAGCTTCACGAAGTTCATGGCTCATCTTGCAGTGGAGGAGTGGGAGAAACTAACAGCAGACTGGTGCAAGAGGCTTATAGATGGCTACAAGAAACATTTGGAGGCTGTCATTGTTGCCAAAGCGTGGCTAAATATTAGCGAAAAGTACCTTTTAAGGCTGTCCAATTTTAGTCTTCCTTGAAATCAGTACATGTAAGTTGAAAGTTGAATGTTTTTTGTTGAATAATAAAGTTGATTCATTTTCATTTACTTTAAATGTTGTACAATATATATATATATAAAAAAGAAGTGTGTCAATAATAATGACCAGAACTGTATTTGGGCATAATCTCATTGTGTATATGGTTAACCTGTCATGTACCTGCTTTTCTCTCTGTCTCTCTCTCTCAGATTGCCTGGAGCCAAAAACAAGACAGAAAGTGGCTGGAATGTTGGTGGGTTTTGAACAGCTGTTTATAGTAGAGGCAGGCTGCCAGAATCAGTCAAGCAGATCACAGCAACAGAAAATGCTCACAGCAGACATTTTGATTAGTTACAGCAGAAAATGCGCAGGTGAAACAAATTGCACTAATGACGACTCAGTTCCAGTGTCCCAGCACGCACAATACCAGGAGCCTGAAACTGGCTCGCCTGAATGGAATGCAGTTGTTTCTAGTGTCATTCCCACTGGTGCTTCCATCTTCCTCTCAGTTCTTCTAGTGATCAATCAGGGTTACACACTTGAGGTCCTCTCATCTACAATCAAAGCAACACATTTCCTGCATTGTTGCGGGAAAAAAAAGAAACTTTTAAAAACATTGTAATTGATTTTGATAGCCACAATCAGCAGATGTTTAAAGGTTCAAGTTATATTTACCTGAGATTGAAGTTTTAGATTAGATATTAACTCGTTCAACTTGTATTTTAATGTGAGTTGCTCTGTTTTTATATCTTATGTGTTGTATGTCCTTGTGTGTTATGTGTTGTGAAGGATGGTCTTGTTAAGGTGGGATGGATGGACTGCACCACACAGGAACAGCTCTGTGACAGTTTCCAGGTAAGGCTTGGAACTACAGCAATAGTCCTTATGGAAAAACTCATTCCTCAATTTATTTTCAGTTAATAAATGCCCAACAGTAACAGCAGTAGTAGTTTTGTTATTAGACTTAGACTTAGACTTTCTTTATTGTCATTACACAATATACACAGCAGTGCAAGTTGGGTAACGAAATTCAGATGCAATGGCTTCCAACAAAGAGTCAGCAACAATAATGTCAGTCGGTGGAGTATAAAAATATGTAAAAAAGAGAGATATATATATATACTATATATAAATACAGGTGCTATGAGCTATGTATGGACATATGTAAATGAACAAAAGTTATATACAGGTTATTGCACAGGGCAAGTAGCAGCAAGTTGAATTATTGCACTAAGTAGTTGTATTGAATGTAAAAGTGAATATAGATATCTAGCATAAATATACAGAAGATAAATATACAGAAAATATTGCACATAACAGAAACAGTTGAGAAATGGTCGTGCGTGTATATAAGGGGCGTGTATATTATTGCTGACGCTATATGCTGATATTACTCTCTAATCTTTCTGCTGTATTTCAGGTGACCAGTGGAGCAACTGCTTTGTTCCCACCTGGAAGTTCTCTGGATCAACAAGGGAGTGTACTGGTAAGACACACATTACTGGCTCTGCCTATTTTATTATATGTAGTAATGTAGCATGGACTTATTGTGAAATGTGTTTCAGTGGCTGAATACTCTGGACAGTAAAGAGATTTACAATCAGGTCATCAACCATCTGCCTGATTTGCAACTGCTGACAGGTGACAACTTTCAGGTACACACACTACAGTACACACACTTAAATAAAGCCTACAGCTTTCCAGTACAGATCAACACTCTACAGTACATGCCAAACTGTACGTCATGTTAATGATACAGTATGTCACCTCTTTTCTCTAGAGGAAGCTAGCCCATCATCGCTGGTTGGTGAGTTTTACGTTTGGAGAGAGAAGCCCTGCCTCCAACGAGTACAAGAAGCTACAAGCTTTCCTCCGAAATGACCACATACAGGTGTGTGTCTGTCTGTCTCTGTGTTGCTCTCATTCTCTCTCTGCCTGCCTGTATCAGGGTTTTCCCTGGGTTTTTTTTTTTTGAGACAAAGGTGGCGAAGGCTTGAGAACATACTTGGTATACACAGTTTGTTTGTGTGCTAAAGTGAAGAAAATGTAATTTCAAATAGATACCAACAGGTGATTTTTAAATAAAAATAATGATTATAAAATAGAATAGTAATTAAATTTAAATGAAAACAGTGACATGTTTGTATAGTGTGGTAATACAATTTGGTATTGACTTGGAGTCAAATGACATGAAAATTATTGAACTACTATTATTTTCTATTAAAAAGTATGTAAATTAAATTAATTTGACGTGATCAAAAAAGGCGTGCTACATTAGGCTAATTCAGTGTAATTTATGAAATCACAAGTTTCCCTAATAATAATAAAAATAATGGTCATGTCATCATGAAGTCATTGAAAATAATTTTGGTTTCTGTAAACAGTAATTCATTGATGGTCCCTAGGTAAAACCCCTGTGGTTCAGAACAAGGGCTTGGAGATGAGCTAACCTCCATTTTACTGCCAATGCTGGGCAAAACTGAGTAGGAAGATACAGCTGAATCCTGAGTGAATGTCTGTCAAATATCCATCTTGAAGCTTACCTAGCTTTCATTACAAACACACATTTGTTTTTCTCACGAATCACAACAATTCATTGATCACCATGAACTTTTAAAAGGCATTATAGTTTTAGGTAAAAAAAACAAAAAAAAAACTTTTGCATCTTTTGTCAGAATTTTCAACAGAGGCAGCAGCCAATTTTGCAAAGGCAGTAACTTTAATAACGGGTTAGATAGGTGAGGAAAACCCTTCTGTATGTCAAACTGACTGTCTGTCTCTCCAGGTCAGCAGAGTAGATTGTATAGCCGACTCAAAGTTGTGTCAGTCTCTCTACATCCAAAAACCCTGTGTCGCCGTCTTCAAAGGGCTGGGAATCTATGACTTTGAGATCCACCATGGTGAGTACCTCAGACTTGACTTAACTGTCCTTTTACCTTTCTGTGTTCTACTGCATACTGTGGCTCTGTAGATGGCAATACCTGTCTGTCTGCCTGTGTCTCAGTCAACCACTTTGGTACAGACTAAGATGTATTATAAAAGTGTTGGATGGATTGCCATATTTTGAACATTCATGGTTCCCAGAGAATGAAGCCTACTAACTCTTCCCTTCGCTATTCTGCTTGCACCTCCATGAGGTTCACATTTGTGGTTTAGAGTGAAATATCTTGACCATACATCCATGTTCCCCACAGGATGAATTGCAGTAACTTTTGCCCTCCTTTAGTTTTCATATAAAACCATCTTCAGATTGAACAAGTTGTACAGTGTTTTGGTTTCTGATAAAATTACTGCAAAATAATGGCATTCCCATCAGCCTCAGCTGTATTTTGTGTTGTTTCAATCCTATGGAGCATGGTAAACTTCATACCCTCTAAACCAGGGGTTTTCAAAGTGTGGGATAGCGAGCCTTCCTAAAGAGAACTCAAAAGCATGCCGCCCCCCCTTTACCCCCCCTGATTATTATTACTATTATTACTGTTATTGTTGTCGCTTTGTATGTTCCACACAGGCTTAAAAAATGTTTTAAACTATAAATGCTATACGCATCTTTATTTTTGTAAACATCTTAAACATGTTTGTGTGTTCTTAAAAATATTTTAATCATCTTTATCTCTGTGTGGATAAATATCTTTTTTTTTTAACACATTTTAACATCTGTATGTTTTCAGCATCTTTTTAAAACACATTTTTAACATCTGTATGTTTTTAACATCTTTTTAAAACACATTTTTAATATCTGTATGTTTTTAATATTTTTAAAACACATTTTAACATCTTTATGTTTTAACATCTTTTTTTAAACACATTTTAGCATCTGTTTTTAAATATCTTTTTGAATACATTCAATTTAAGGCCTCTTTGTGCAATTCCTCAAATCAGATAATAAACAGATCAACGTCAGTCAGATATATTTTTTTTATCATAGCGGCTAGGTCGTTAAACTTTGGTGCTTGGTTTCAATATGACGCCGGAGTTTGCATGGTCGCATACTGTCGTTAGCTAGCACCTCTTGGCAGCGGAGCATCATCAGGACCAATACATGAAAAGCCAAACTGTAAATAATCAGGGTCATACTTCCTCCGTTTTCTGCTCACCCCAGACTCTGTGCCCTCTCTCACTTTCACTTGAGATACTAAAAATCGATCCATCTTGTCTCTTGTCAGATGTTTATACTTTTTTTCTTTTCAGGTTTATTTTTTCGCTCGCCGCGCCTCCCCTGAAGCCCTCTGGCGCCCCCCAGGGGAGGCAAGCCTCACACTTTGAAAACCGCTGCTCTAAACATTAGCATGTTAGCATTGCCACTGTGAGAGTGAAGCCATGTTAACATTATCATTTGTTTCAAAGCACCACTGTGTATCATTACAGCCTCACAGAGTCACAACTAAAGTTGTGGATAGTACCTGGTGCTTTTTTTTGGTATTGCCTCAATCAAGGTTCCAGGCAAGCAGAGCCGATACTATATAGTGGAGTGAAAACACTGTAGACCGCTGATTCAACAAGAATTGTCACTTGCATGACGTGGAGCAGCCGGAGTCATTTAACTGTCGGAACTCTGATGTAGAATTTCCCAAACTCTCCTGTTTTTTTCCCCTTTTTACAAAAGACCTTAAGTACCTTTAGTTTGTGATCAGCAGGTTTATTGATGAGAAATTGTTCTGATCTTGGGATGTATGTATGTAAATGTTTATGTTTGCTACGACTAATTATTTTCATTATTTGTGGATTATTTTCTGTTGATTCACTAATTGATAAATCAACTGTTTTAGCTCTAGTTTCCTTGTCTGTCACTTCACCCTGTCTATCTGTGTAATCTTTGTGTCTGTAGGTAAAGATGTGCTGTACAACATTGTGGGTTTTGCAAGGGACAGCGTTCGTGCTCATGTGACGACTCTGAGACCTGACAACTTTCCTTCAGACAAAAAGGAGCCCTGGCTGGTCGACTTCTTTGCTCCGGTAACTACTTTAACTTGACTAAAGAACGTTTTGTGCACCCTGCATATAGCAGATCCTCCTGATTAAAAATATAAAGGTTGGAAATGCCACGTCATAACTGATCAGCTTGACTTAAGCTCAGATAACTTTATACAGTCTGACTTCCTGTTTACCTTCAGGGCAGGCGATGGGTACACCTACAAAACAAACAGTTATAAAGTGATAAAGGGACTATGGCTGCCCACGACTAAAGCTTTTCCTACTTCACTAGTTTCTGTTAGTATAGGCCTTAGTCAACTAGTTGTCACACGTTTATGATATTCTTTTAATAATTTTAATATATATATTTTTTGGAGCATCCACAAAGTGAGCCATCTGTTAACAACCATTATAATGAAGTGGTAACATTAATGATTCTGAATACAGTGGGAAAACTAGCAAGACTGAACATTTTATTTATTTTATCTCAACACCGTATACAACACAAGTCTCATTTAAAATTCAGGAATGAAAAACTTCACAAAAACAGTACTTGCTGTCTTATCAATATGATGTAGCATGTATAAATACAAGATTAGATAAGATAAAACAACAATTCCTTTATTAGTCGCACATTGGGGAAATATACAGATTTAAGATAGAGAAATATAATAAGATAGAAAATACAGTAGAAATGCAAACTGTTCTGCCGCATCCGCCTCCTGTCCCTGCGAGAACCTGTCTCCTTCAGGAAATATATATACAGTCGTTTTGTACTCTACTTGATCAGAATCATGGAAATCATGAAAAGACATTGAATCGGAAATTCATTTTTCTGTTTTGTGCTGAGAATGCAAATAATATCCTCAATGCTCAACATGCCTGCAATCTTCAGGCTTGTGAAAGATGAGAGAAAACCTACAACTATGTGTTTGTGAAGAGGGGATTACTGTCCTCAGACTGTGAGACTTCATCGCCCATTACACCCACAACAATTCTTGTGATGTCATTATATTAATAAATAAATGTTTTATTCATGTATGCAGTGGTGTCCTCCATGTCGAGCCTTACTGCCTGAACTGAGAAAAGCATCAATCCAGTTAGCTGGACAGATGAAGTTTGGTACACTGGACTGTACCATCCATCACAACCTCTGCTCTATGGTAAGCATATACATATTAGTGCTGTACCATTAATATTAGCTCTCTATAAGGTACAGATGCATACCACAGACAGGCTGATAATTTGTCTTTCTCTCTTTTTCTTAGTATAATATCCAGGCTTATCCCACCACAGTAATATTTAATGGTTCCTCTGTTCATGAATATGAAGGACAACATTCAGCTGACGGCATCCTGGAGTTCATTGAGGTACTACTACATATCAGTTACATATTAATACATGCTACTTCTGTTGCTGTTGCTAGCAGGGAATGATTCTTAATGTAAAACTTTGAAAGAGAAAACCTGAATTCTTGACTTATTAGGCAACAAACATGAACATGAACACCTTATAAAAACAAAGCTCCTGCAATGTGCTGACACCTTCTCAACAATGGTTTCCACTAAAAATCGTACCAAGATCCAGTGAAATACGTCTTTGGCTGAAATACCTTTTTTTTTCTCTTCAGGATCTGGTCCATCCTTCTGTGGTGGTCCTGGATCCTTCCAGCTTCACTGAGAAAGTTAAAGGTAAAAATAATTCTGCTAGAACACGAGCTGGCTACGCAAACAAACATGCACAAAACTGTATAGTTCTTGACCAAACAGCCCTTCTTTAGTAGAACTTATTCACTGGGCATTCGGGTAAAAATCACCAAGCTGTTTAGCTCTGTTAGCGCCTCAGCAGAAAACATACAGTATGTATTCTAGAGGAAAAGTTAATATACATTAATATTATATTTTTCTGAACGTTATGACCAGAGCAACACCAGAATAGGGAGGTGTTCCGGGCATGTCCCGCTGGGAGGAGGCCTCGGAGCAGACCTAGGACACGCTGGAGGGACTATGTCTCTCGGCTGGCCTGGGAATGCCTCGGGGTCCCACCGGAAGAGCTGGAGGAGGTTTCTGGCGTGAGGGAAGTCTGGGCCTCTTTGCTTAGACTGCTGCCTCCGCGACCCGGCCCCAGATAAGCGGAAGATAATGGATGGATGGAATGGCAACACCAGAATAAGCTCCAGTATTTTTACAGTGTCCTTTTCATTGCTCACCAACACAAGTGAAAACAGAGCTCTTAGTTCCGAATGTCCAGAAAGAGGGATGGATGTTAAGAATTAAATCATTCCGTTTTTATTATTGTGCAACTCTCAATACTGTTCATACTTGCTGAGTATAAAAGCAGGTAAGACTGGAACTAGGAATGTAATAGGCCAAGCTCCTAGTTCCTGTTTCAACTACTGCTGCTGTTAATAATTAGTTAATAGCTTCTCTTCTTTCTCTTACCATTGGGTTGCAGGTCGAGATGAAGGGCAGATCTGGGCGGTGGATTTCTACGCTCCGTGGTGTGGTCCTTGCCAGGCTCTCATCCCAGAGTGGAGACGCATGGCCAGGGTACAACTCAGACTATACACATCATACACACACCATTCACACAGAGAGTGAGAATATCCCACGCAGTAAAACAACTTAGACTATGCAGAGAACAATCAGCATAGAGTAATCCTTGCTTTTCAGCTCTACAGCTTGTGTAACCCAAATTGGAATTATTCTGAACCAGACAATGTCCAGCAGAGAAATTATAATACTGCAGCTAGAGCTGGGCGATATGGTAAAAAAATAAAATATTACTCCCACCAGACTTATATTTACTTAATGATTAAGGAGCTGCCCCACCTGCAAGTCACTCTTTTTTAAATTTAAAAATACAGGTAATCCCACACAGCTATGAACTCTGGCTGCCAAATGTTTAGACTGAATAGACATCCATTGTTTTGTTTGCGTTTTGTTATCAGTCTCTGAGCAGAAAATCCTTCATACTGTTTCATCTGCTGCTGCTATTTACAACCTTTAACTGTCTTGATACATGGCAGGGACAGACTGAACAAAGTAGAATCTGCTCACTAGTTCAGTCACCTCCAAGCAGAAAACAGAAAATATCTGATGAATTTTGCAAACCCCCTGTTAACCTGGTTGAGCTTTTCCAAAAACTCACACTTGGTTCCAGAAATCATGAGAACATCAAAACAGAGACTAGAAAGACACTGTATGCAGGAACTATCTCTTAGAATTACCAGATTTACGCAAAAACTCACTAATACAGTATTTCCACTGCAATATTTTTACTTTTTTAGTTTTTCAGTATAGACATCAAAATAATTTTTTTTTTTAAAACTCTCAACACGTGATCCCATCGGACTCGAACAAACCTTGGTCATGAACATTGCCCTTAATGGTCAGTGCCTTAAACTCCCTACACCACCAGGATCCCTTAAATTTGGGTATTAAAGTGGGGCAGCAGCACATGGGATCTGGATAATACACTGTTTACCTATTTACAGAAGAGACACACTTTGAGGACCAACAAGACAGAAGGTTTAGACAGTCACTACTGCTTAATGAACTTGTCTAACCTGCATGTCTCTCTCTTTCTGTCTCTAATTGTCCAGCTGCTGTCAGGACAGATCCTGGTCGGTTCAATTGACTGTCAGCGGTTTCAGTCATTCTGTCAGAAACACAATGTCAGGGCATACCCTGAAATCCGCCTGTACCCCGGCAACACCCGGCAGAAGGATCACTACATGTATGTATCACACTGAAATACTCAATCTATATATACAGAACCTTTTTACAATATACACCTTCATATACGTGTTTTATATAGTCCATGGTCAAACTGGTACTTAGGTAAGATTGTCTTACAGTGGTGATAGTCAATGTATTTTTTATGTTAATATTATTATTTTATGTGTAATGAGAAAGGGATCACTTGTCATTATGAACATACAAAAAATTACCACTTACCAAGGATTTGAATGTGTAATCCATAAACACATCAGAGGCCAGATGTACTATACTACTACAGATTTACTATAAGGATATGTACACACAAAAAACAAAAAGCTTTTAAGTGCTGGCTGACTGAAATAATGTTAATAAAGAAAAAAAAACTCTGCAGAGCGAGTTGAACGGAGCGAGGCGGAGGCAGAGCGGAGGCTGTATTTTCAAAGGAAATTAAGTAAATTCTACAAATGACCGACCAGAGAAACCAGTTCGACCCAAGTCCTTAAAAGTGTGGGAGCACTTCACGCTTCGCAAAACTAAAAAATGCGTAACATGCAAGCTTTGCAAGAGCGATTTGACCTGGCATGGGAGCACCATGGTGATGATACCTTCATATCTATGATGCCTTTAAACAACAAAAATGCTTCTTTTTTTGCACCTCATAAAAAAAAAGTAGCATACATAATTAGCAGGCGTATAGCATACATTTGTATATATTTTTGTGTACATTTATGTTTTTTTACTGAAGATATATGACAAACATTTAGGGTTTTTTTTATTATTATTTAATAGTATTGTAACAGAACATTCAAGCAGCAGCCTGTTTTTTGTGCACTTATTAGCACTGTCATTCAAACTGTTCTATTTTGGAATAAAGAGGTGGAAATATATATTTTTTTAATCCAATTCATTGATTTATCGAAAAATAATTGACCAATTAATCGATTATTAAAATAATCGTTAGTTGCAGCCCTAGTTAACATCATTACTCACAATAGGTTGAAGAGTTTTCCCTTTTCAGTTAGCTTATTGATCTGTCTGTCTGTCTCTTCAGCAGTTACAATAATTGGCACAGAGATGCCCATTCACTGAGAGCATGGGCACTGAGGTGAGGCACAGCATTTATTTTTCTTTTCTCTCTTATTCTGGTGTCAGAAAAATCAATGACTGGGTTAATGTGGTGTCTTAGATGTGTAAGTTGTACTAATGTATTGTGTTTCCAGCTCTTTACCCCGGGCGTCGGTGGACCTGACTCCAGAGACCTTAAGGTCTCAGGTTCTGTCAGGTCAGGATCACTGGGTTCTGGATTTTTATGCCCCTTGGTGTGGACCCTGTCAACACTTCGCCCCAGAGTTTGAGGTCCTAGCTCGGGTGAGTCACCTTGTTCTTTAGCAAAGTCTTTTTAGTCTGTAACTGTTCTGCAGCTATTGGCTGTGACATAAATACAAATTGACATATTCTTTATGTGTATTTGAGGCTCTAAAATCGATGTCTTTTGTGTGATTGACAGATTCTTAAAGGGAAGGTTCGGGCAGGGAAGGTAGACTGTCAGGCTCATCATCAGGCTTGTCAGGCAGCTGGAATCACTGCCTACCCAACCATAAGATTCTACCCATACCTGGGAACAAAGAGGGTGAGGACACACACACACACACACACACACACACACACACACACACACACACACACACACACACACACACACACACCAACCAGCGGCACATTCATGGAAATCAAGAGCTTCACCATTCCAAACTTCACCCTTTGCTTATCTTACCAAAACACAAGATGGATCAATAAATTACAAAACACAGAATCAACCACTTACAGCCCCAGAAAACCTTACTGAGAAACTTGAATGTGCTTCTTACTACATTTTAAAACTTTTTTTTTTCACAACAATCATAACAACTCGCCTTTTATTAGATTTGATCAAGTTTTCTTTTTATTTACTTGAAAATATGCTCCTGTCTTTGTCAACTAGTAAAGAGGCAGAAGAGATATTGACATCAAGTGATGTTAGTTTATTTGGTCATACTTGTACAAGTTATGATGCTTGGGGAACATCGCAATACAGTATTTATCAAAGTACTATATGGGGTAATAGAAATAGAAAAAACTGGGGGAAAAACCAATAAGGAAAACATGCAAAATCCCAGACTACAGTATGAGTTTTTATTTCAATTCAAGCCAGTAATACAATCATTTTCCGAGTCTCCATGTTTTTGTTTTTTCTATTTCTTACAGCGTGTCTATGTAGTTTAAAGGCAAACCAAAAATTAAAATAAACCAAACATACCTGAAAATATTCATTTTGAAATCCAACAAAACAAATAAAACAAAAATGTAAATCGTCCAAATAAATGATAATAAATAAAATAACATTTTAAAAAAATGGTAAGAAACATTTAAAAGAGTTATTAAATGAGTAAGTAAAAGAAAAAGGGTAAAGTACCTTCTCAGTCCACATGTTCTATGTCGGAGGGTTAGGTTTAAACCACTTGATTGTGATACATTTAATTGCTGCTGTTGTCAATATTTGTAAAAGGTATTTCTTTGCTCTTCCATCAGTGCCCTCTGGTATTAGACCCAAGAGTGCTATCCTTGCATCTTTTATGAGATTTTGATGAAATATTATCTTAAGTGCCTCAAAAATTTCTGTCCAAAAAGCCCTTAACTTAGTGCATGTCCAAAATATGTGGGTATGGTTACCAATTTGTGTACCACAATTTCTTTGATTTATTTGAATATGTTGAGCCCATTTTTGCCACTATTTCTGGTGTCCAAAAAAATCTCATTACCACCTTCCATCTGAATTCCCTCCAAGTGTTTGAACTGGTTACTAAGTGCACACCAGTACATACTTCTTCCCATTTGTCTTGTGGTATGTCTGTACCCAATTCGGTTTCCCATCTCCATTTTATCTGTAAGGTATTATTAAGAGTCATGTATGAAAATAAATGATAAAAATTACCTATAATTTTCTTCCCTCCACTTTCTTTTTGCACTTTTATAAAAACGTCCTCAATTGGGGAGGGCTCTAAAACTTTCATCCACTCCTTATGTTTTGTTAGAAAATCTCTTATTTGTAAATATCTAAAAAAAAGAAAAAAACAAACCCAAAAAAACAACAAAAAATCTATTTTAGGAAGCATGTATTCCTTCCTTAACTGTTCGAATGACTTATGACTATGGTCGTTACACAGTTGGTGTAAATTAGTAAGTCCATGATCCACCCATTTTCTAAACCTTGCATCTATATGGGAGGGTATAAAATCTTTTATATATCCAATGTTCATTAGCACTAAGATTGCTTTGGGCAGTCTAAATGATTTACATTTAATGACTCCCGGTCTGCCCTGGAGCACTCTCCTGACCTCCATGAAGGCCACAACATTGGCTGTGTAATCAGGGAATATAACGATTGGATTCCTGTGGTAGTTAAGCTGTCCCCTGCGATCCTGGACTTTCCTCAGGATATCCACGGCATCTCCTTCATTACGATGATGACAGGCGGCTTGTCTCTTGTCTTTCTCTGCATCAAGTTCCAGTATGAGCGCTCTACCTGCACCTCCTTCTCCATCTGCAGCACTTCTTTGAGAAGTTTGGAAACAGCCATGGGGGAGCTTGATCCTGGTCGCTCTGGTACCCCGGCAATCCATATGTTCCCCCTCCTCATC
Source organism: Centropyge bicolor (assembly GCA_037975185.1). NCBI lineage: Eukaryota > Metazoa > Chordata > Actinopteri > Pomacanthidae > Centropyge > Centropyge bicolor. Next base: position 1,707,768 of record JBBMOC010000070.1, read on the forward strand.
CTCCCTTCCAAGTCTTCACACTTATCTTTTAAATCTTCTGCTTGCTTCTTGAGGTCCACTGAGACTACTTCGTCAGACCAAGTAGACAGTCCCTCCTCAACATTAACTTTCACCTGGTCAATTTCTGTGCGAATTGCACCATTCAAAATCATCTGCGAAAGCATTCTTCAACTCTTCTCTTATAACAGATGATGTCAAATGACGTCAGCTTTGACCAATGCGATGTCCATGATGGATTTTTCCGCAGGTGCAGGTTGGGCCTCGTCTGGATTGTTTGAATGTTTCCCCAAGGATGTGTTAGGCCTAGTGGTGGACGCGCCGTCATACTTATATTTGTCTCTTATTGTTTACAGTGCTGCTAAACAAACTTGAGATGTTTTAATAAAGAAATGAGTCAGTAATTACAACCTCAATCTGATTTCATGCTGCACATGCAGCCAGTAGTTTTCCATACAACAGAAGGACACAGGAGTTGGCTAACCTGCTGAACAGTTGAAGGTGTGCAGCCTACTATATATATATATATATATATATATATATATATATATATATAT
>JBBMOC010000070.1:1708456-1832308 GCA_037975185.1 Centropyge bicolor
TTTTTTTTTTAACCTGTTCTGTTACAGCAACTTGAGCAAATAGTGCGATGTTCTAGATGCCCAGTCGTGCCACACAGTTTTGATCTGCTACAGGGAAGTCTGAGATACTTCTCCCATAGTATGATTTATATTTTTATTTTTGGTTTGTGTGATGACCGGACCAGAACAGGAGGGAAAAGGACAGAGATAAAGAATAAAGAGAGGGGGATGTGAGGACAAGAGGGGGATGTGAGGACAGAAGACAAGAGACAAGAGAGAACATAACAACAACAGCAACAACAACAATCAACAACAACAACAAAAGCCATCACTACCATACTAACAATTACAATGATGGCAAAAGAACAGCAACAGATGACAAAACAGCTTGAAAATTCTGTCGAAAGTGCAATAGAAAAAACAGACTAAGACAAGCAAGCAACAAGCAAATATAGGAAAAGACAGGATAGCCTACAATATTTAAAACTAATCCACCTGCAGAAAATGGCAGTTTCGTAGATCTATTTTGAGGTACTGTTACTTTCAGTGCTCAGCTCACTGACAAATCCTTTCAAGTTTCTTGCAAGTGCTTCACAATAAAAGTCTCCCTGTGTTTCACCAGTTTGAATGCTTTTATTGTGAGGTAACAGCACTAGGAAGTCTTGGTATTAGCAGCTGCAGGGGAGTTGACTGTGAACACTGAGGCGGGTCACAGTTACAGTGGATTACACGCTGCATTGTTTCCTGTCAGTCCATCATGTCTAAGAAGGTCATTTGAAATAAGTGTGGAAATGGTGGATTCCACCACTAACAGTGGAAACTACAATACTTGAGTTCTAATTACGGACTATAAATACAGCCAATGGCTGTTAGTGAAAAATGCTGACCATAACTAATATTCATATCATGAAATCATGAAAACACCTATGGATTACAGCGTGAAACTGTATGGTCATGGTCTACAGATTTATAACTGTATGTGTGTGTTGACAGCATGAACACAGTGGAGAATACATCAATTCCCGGGATGCTAACGTGATTGCTGACACCATTAGACAGCGACTACAGCAGCTGTCCCAGCAGTTACACAACAAACCAAAGGTAACTCACAATTTACCTCAACATCAAATGCAAACCAGGCAGTGAATCAGAGTGAGACGTGTTTGTTTTTTCTCTACAGGATGAGCTCTGATCATCTTGGGGTTGTGCCATTAGAAAGCCCTGCAGTCTGATTGGTCAGGGAGGGACAAAGCACATCATTGTTCCAGCACAAAGATCAATCAGTCAACACTCCTTGATAAGACCACAGCTGTAACGCAGAGACAGAAACAGAGACTGTTACGTGGCCTACTGAATGTACTGAATACTTTTGCATTGTTTTTATTTTGTCTCCATTGTTTGTATTTACTCTATGAAGTAAAACTTTGGGACACTGTATACTGGACATATTACTGAAACACACATACTGTACCTTTACACACATGGACACATGCACACACACACTGAGCCAAATGTTGACAGTGTTGTATTTTATTGCATAGAAACTGTTCCTTTGAAATTAAACGGTGCATTTCTGTTAAACAATTTCGACAGTCACATCTGTCTAACAACTTTTACTGCAGTTTTTATTCCACTTCTGTATCTCCTATCACAAATTCAGTTTTCTGTTTCATATCACTAATTAAATATTTGGGGGTTTTGGGTGGTCAGACAAAAAAGAAATATAATGCCACCGAGTAATTTAGGAAATTGTAACAGGCCTTTTTCAGTGTTTTCTGTCATTTTACTGACCAATTGATTAATGGAAAAAAATGATTGTGAGTTGAAGCCAAAATGTCTTGTAAAGTTACATAGTCTTCTTCTCATTCATTGCATGTGTGTAAGCTTTAGTATCTTTAAAATCCTCTAAATTAGAGTGTATGTTAGTAACTTAGTTTGGATCTAGTTTGAATCTTTGAAGCTAGAGCAGACAGGGTATCTGCAGGTCTTTAAACGTCTTCAAAGTCATTTAATTAATTTTCCTCAGAAAAGGCCTTGAAGGGTATTAAAGGGGTATTAAAGTGCCTAAATTTGATTTACACAAGTCTGAAATATTTTTTTTTTACCTGCAAGAGACACTAACTGTCAGTGAGTGAGTGAAAGTAAGTTCTCATTTGAGATTCTTGTATTTGGCAGCAAAGCAGCAAGTTCTCATATTTTAGAACCTGGAACCATCATGTTTGCCTGAATAGTAACTTAAGCTACAAATCAAATAACAATAAATGGTTGATTTATTTTCTTTCAATTAACTAATCAATGAATGGACCAGTTGTTGGAGCTCTAATGATTATGTGCAGAGTTTGACACTAAAAGGCTGTTATTGCATTAATCTGCTAAAGAGGAAAGTTACTCTGTTATCACCTTAAATCTCAGTTAAAATTACTTACGAGCAGGATTTTGCAGCATAATTGTTTGGAGCCAAATGTGGTGTAATATGCAACTTACAGATGTGTGCTGTGGAAAATGGACAGTTTTAGGACGTGTTCATGTAACAGGGAAGTTGACAAAGTGCTTTTAACTATTTTGATACATCATAAATCATGTCTGGAGGGGACCTTAAACTATTTCTGAACGACTTCCACTTTGACCAGCAAGTGTCACTGTTCATACATGAGAGAATTCTGCATAAAGGCAGGAGCTAAAACCAGAATGGATTTATTTGTTAAACTGTTTAAAATGGGTTCACAATAAGTTTTCAATGGGCCCAGGATAATTGTGCATACTGTATAAGATAGATCAATGGGTTTGACCAATGGGTAATTGATTATACTGCTGATATCAAAAATCATCCTTTTTCTATGTCCACAAAAGGCCTATTTCTCTCAAATATTGTTCATTAATCTGTCTACATCTGTGTTAGTGAGCACTTCTCCTTCGCCAAGATAATCCATCCACCCCACAGGTGTGGCATATCAGGATGCTCATTAGACAGCATGAATACTGCACAGGTGTGTCATAGGCTGGCCACAATGAAAGGCCACTCTTAAATGTGCAGTTTGATCACACAGCACAATGCCACAGATGTCACGAGTTTTGAAGGAGCATGCAATTGGAATGCTGACTGCAGGAATGTCCACCAGAGCTGTTGTCTGTGAATTGAATGTTCATTTTTCTACCATAAGCCATTTCAAAATATTGCAGTACATCCAACCCGCCTCACAACTGCAGACCACGTGTAACCACACCAGCCTAGGACCTCCACATCCAGCATCTTCACCTCCAAGATTGACCCGGACAGCTGCTGCAACAATCGGTTTGCATAACCAAAGAATTTCTGCACAAACTATCAAAAACCGTCTCAGGGAAGCTCATCTGCATGCTCGTTGTCCTCATCGGGGTCTCGACCTGACTGCAGTTCGTTGTTGTAATGTATATGCTCACATTCGATGGTGTCTGGCACTTTGGAGAGGTGTTCTCTTCATGGATGTATCCCGGTTTTCACTGTACATGGCAGACAGTGTGTATGGCATCACGTGGGTAAGCAGTTTGCTGATGTCAACATTTTGGATTGAGTGGCCCATGGTGGCAGTGGGGTTGATATAGGCAGGTGCATGTTAAGGACAACAAGCACAGGTGCATTGTATTGATGGCATTTTGAATGCACAGATACTGTGACGAGATCCCATTGGCCTCCATGTTGCAAGGATCTAAACACAGTTCCTGGAAGCTGAAAACATCCCAGTTCGTGCATGGCCAGCATACTCAGCAGACATGTCACCCACTGAGCATGTTTGGGATGCTCTGGATCGTCATATACGACAGTGTGTTCCACTTCCTGCAATTATCCAACAACTTGGCACAGCCATTGAAGAGGAGTGGACCAACATTCCACAGGCCACAATCAACAACCTGATCAGCTCTATGCAAAGGAGATGCATACACACACACACACACACACACACACACACACACACACACACACACACACACACACACACACACACACCTGTGAGGTGGATGGATTATCTTGGCAAAGGAGAAGTGCTCACTAACACAGATGTAGACAGATTTATGAACAATATTTGAGAGAAATAAGCCTTTTGTGTATATATAAAAAGTCTTAGATCTTTGAGTTCAGCTCATGAAAAATAAGAAAAAGTATATACGAAAGGAAAATGGGACTAACTGAAATAAATTATAAAACCTTAGGTGATAAACAAGAAAAAGTTACAATAAACCCCAAACAAAAAATCAAATCAAAAGCTGACATTCACAGACTGCCCTAGTCTGTAGCTGTCTTGTTGTTTGTAATACTTGTGTATTACCCGTTTGACCAGCAGGTGACACTGTTGATCCTCTGTCCTCATTCACTCCCCTGGGAAAGGGTTAAGTAAGAAACAGGAAGTACCTGAACAGTGCTTTGACACTGCCAGATGTAAGACTGATCAACAGCCAGAATGCAGGCTGGTACAGGAGTGAGTCTCAACCCAATTCTAAGAATATTTAAATGTCACAATCACACTGTTGCTATGGTAAAGAAAAACATATACAGAACTGATTGCTTAGCTAATGACCTTGTAGAACAAGCTTATGCAGTGAGTTGCTGGGACAAGGTTTAAATTTCTTTGACAATGTTCAAAACGGAGAGAGGCTTAGTTTGCGCACTTGCCAAACTTCAGTTTTATGTAAAGTTAATACGTGCTTTGCATTACATAACATCAGGAAATTCTTCTCCAAACATGTTTCAGCAACAGGTGGTGAAAGTGAAAACTAATAATATGGCATGGATTCACTCTCAGATTGACCAGTTGAAGGCTACAATTGAAGAGGTGTAAGGTGGGAAATTAGTGTTTTGACTACTATTTCTGACTACTCTAAGTGATTATTCATGCAGAGGTGACAGGGCTCATAGAGAAATGTGAGGGCGTGGAGGGAAGAGTGGGGAGATGTACCAGGATATTGGGGGTAGCTGAGACAAATGGATCAAGCTATTCTGCAAATCCGCACCTCCAACCATGCGCCAGGTAGTTATACATTTAATCCTCAAGAAAGACAAAAACCCTCTTGAGAGCAGTTCATTTCATCCAATTTCCCTTTAAAACACTGATACTAAAATCCTTGCTAAAGTTCTAGTGCACCACTGGGAGGGGATTCATATTACCTGACTAAATCGGTTTTATGAACAATTGTTATTCTTTTTTTAACTTTAGACACTTTTAAATATCCATTATGGCTCTCTACACAGCTACACTTTTTCAAGTAAGAGGGAAGATCCCCAACCCAAACCCTAAGGGACCTGACCTGCTGGGACCCAACATATTTGGACAAAAATCTTGAAATTACTGTATATTCTGGTTGGGTTCAGCTACTTCAACTGGGCTAGATGAGCCAGCAGCAGGGAAGAACCACTGAGCAGAGGAGGCCAGAGCTTAAGCCATAGAGGCCATCCTTTTCCTCCATGGCAACTCCAAATACATCACTATAATGGAATGCTTAAAGAAAAACACCAGTTACATTCCACAGGTAAACAGGTTGACTCATCTCAACAGATAGTATCATTATTGGGAAAGAGCAACCTTAAAAGGCTCAGTTGTTCACACGAAAGGATGGGCGAGATTCATCACTTTGTGGAAAAACTGTGCTGGCAAATAGTCTTAAGTAGTAAATAATATCATCAAATTCAAACTATCTGGAAAAATATCTGCACATAAGGGGCAAGGCTGAATACCAAAAGTGAATGCCTGTGACCTTTGATCCCTCAAGTGTCACTGCATTAAAAACAGATATGATTGCATAAATGATATTCCTACATGGGCTTGGATACACCTCTGACAGCTATTGTTGGTAAACCCAATTCGTTACTGCATCTACAAAGCAAGGTAAGACTCTAGCACGCAAACCGAAAAGCATATATCAACAACATCCAGGAACACTGCTAAATTATCTGGGCCAGAGCTCATCTGAGATGGACTCACACAAAGTGGAAAAGTGTGCTATGGTCTCTACTTTTCAAATTGTTTTTGCAAATCATGGATGTCATGTCCTTCGGACTAAAGAGGAAAAGGACCATCCAGATTCTTACCAGCCCAAGGTCCAAAAGCAAAAAATAAAAAAAATAAGGATTTGCAATGCAGATGCTCATCTCTTTACCTTTTTATAATAATACTAGTATTCAGTAAAAATTCTAATGCAAACTTCTATGCCTCTCAGAACATTTTGGAACCCTCCTACATAGACTCCTTTTTGGAAATATAGTAGTATTCCCACTGTCACTGTGATCAGTGTACAACTGTGGAAAGTCTTTTCGCAGAGCACAACATCAAACAGATAAATACCTCTTCACAAAATGGGACACTCAGTCCTGATGGATTTACAAGCAAATTTTTAGAAAACTTTATATTCTATATCCTAAGTTGTCATTAAGTGCAGTATTTTCTGAAACACATACAAAAGCTTGTATGTTTCATTTTGGATGGAGTGCATATTAGCTAGCATGACTTGAGGGGAGTGGCCTGTATTTACATTTTTCCTGTTAGGGTCTAATTCTTGTCTTGTTCTTGTTTAAAGAAGAATCCCCTTGGGTGGAAGAGTACTTACATAGTATTCTCTCCAGGAACTTCTCTGTAGCAATGGCTTGGTGGCAGTGAAGTCGTAGCTGGAGCTAATCTCTGTAGTGTGCAACTTGCAGGCTGTCAGGAAGGTTGTGCTCAGTTGTTAAGTAAGATTCATACTCCAAAAATTGAAGAAACGCCAATGACTAAAAGAATATTTGGCTAACCATGCCACTGATCAATTTCCCATTTTTCTGATATACACAATCCGACAGGTGAGCACTCATCATAGATAAAAAAAAAGAGACAAACATGAAAAAAACCCTGCAACGTAAGCAACCATGTTGAACATAATATCCAGGTGGATAGTAATGTAACATGAGGGATATACATATACATAACAGATAAATAGATCTAAAAGAAACCTTCTCTCAGAGCTGGTCAGTCACCACACTATCAGTGACTCCATTGTGAGCATTTGTATGCTCTTGAACTACTTTCAGAAATAACTTAGCTTATGACATACAGTGAAGATGTATTATCACTTGTCAACTACATTTGTGGCTATTTTGAATCAATTGATTAGAATATTAGCATAATTGAAATCTGTAATTAAAAGAATAAATGCTTTAAAAAAAAGATTAAATGTTCACAGAAGTATATTGAGGACAATATTTACTATGACTAGACAACAAATGCTAAACTCATGTGATTTGTCTGCATTTTTCTCTGGTCCCACATTTCTCAGGGCTCAAATACATAAAAGATAACTATTTAGTACAGACATTTGTAAAGAAATCGCTGTACTAATTCAAACAACCTGTTTTTTTATTTAGCTTTGCATGGGAACTCTTGCATTGCAAGCTACCAGAGACTGTCTCCAAACCACTGCCTATATCTGCGGTACACTCTAGAGTTGAATGAAGGAACTACTAGTTCTAGTTCAATACTGATGTCTACTGGAGGGTGTACAAAACCGAAAAGCCTCAATAATGTGGACCTTCAGCCCTGCTCTGTGCAGCACTTCATTGAAGATGGAGGTGGGGCTGAGCTATGAGTTTTAGCTGACAGTATGAGGGTCCAATGGAGTTACAAAATTTTGTCACAAACTCAATTTAATACTTTCCATTGATTAAACATTTGTACAACCCACAGATGTAAAGGGTGACCAACGACATTGATATATTAAAAATATAAAAACAACAAAATATGGAGATTGGTTTCCACCTAACAATGACGATATGTGCATGAGTAGTAGCAGAGAAAAATAAGAAATTTTAATAGGGCAATCTTTGACTTAATATGAGCTCAATAAGCACTTGTTAACGTGGCACCTGTATTTGAGAGATTAAAATGATAAATTTGACTAGACCAAGTCATTTTCGACATAATTGCAAAAACATGAACTTAATTAAAAATGTTGTTTAGTACTGTAATTAACTAAATGACCAGAGGTACTTTACACTACTGAGTATTGTTAGACCAAGACATTTCTGTGTATCCCCCCCGCCCCTTTTCTTTTTTGTGGGCAGCTGGAGGTCAGCATTGACGCAGCACTCCTCCATAAACCACTGGAACAACTTACTTTGTGTGCGTTCTATTGTTTCATGATGTGAAATGGAGCAGCAAGTTGGACAAACACTCGATGAGGTATTATGGGAACCATTCTGGTAGTACTCTGTGTGAGTGTGTATGTTTGGATGACGTCAGGTTAAAATCACTTTTTGTGTTGGACTGTTGAAGCTCTGACTGTGTGTTTGAGTTAAAGACCATTGCTGATCACAATGATTAATGCACAAAAGAAAAAAAAACTCCTATCAGACTGGATCTGTATTAATCATTTAATTTCAGCACTTTAATAACGGCAGCAAAAATGAATATTTTTTTGTTTTTTCAAATTTGTGGCATGCAAAAGTTTATGGGCAATAAAATTTCTGTTATTGTGAATAGTTAAGTCAGTTAAAGATACATTAATCTCTAAAAGAAAAAAGGTTAAAGATGAACATTCTTTTCAATGCTTGTAGCAGGTTTAATGTATTTTTGTTTTGTACAATTTTTGAGTGAATAAAAGAAATGAGCGCCACACAAAGATTTGGATACCCCAGGAGATTTAAGCTCTCAGATAACTTTACCTAAAAGTCAGACCAAAGGTAGGCTATTAGATCCATGGTGTGTTCACAATCATTGTTAGGAAAGCCAAGTGATGCAAAGCTTTAAGCGTATTTTCATAAATACTCTGACTCCTCAAACCTTGTCCCAACTGCCATGCATCCATCCTCTAAGCAGCTGCCTACATATAGAACCTTCTTGTGGAGTTGTGTATGTACCCCAGCACGATCCTACTGTCTGTGAAAAACTTCTCTGTATCCACCTCAATGTCCATCTCATCTCTGATTAGCTTGAATACCTCAACAGCAAGCACAGCTGCACAGAGCTTCAAACGTGGAATGGTGTGGGCAGGACGAGAAGCCAATTTTGACTTGCCAATGACAAATCTGACATGATTCTGTCCTCCAGTGTCATTAGCCCTCAAGTAGGCAACAGCTCAAATAGCTATCAGATGCACAGAAGCACAGTTCTTTTTTCTGTGTTAAAGACAGTGAGGTTGGAATGTAGCACCTCTGGATCTGCAGGTCTCCAAGAGCCTTTCATAGGATCCACTCAGCTTCCTTTTCTGGGGGGCAGAGGAGCAACCCACTCTCCTTGTTTGGAGCTACGAAGCCCAAGGGATTGTACAAACTGTTGACAGCACACCTCTTTGTGTGAATGGCTTCTTTTCCTGGGACACCAGGTAAGTAAAGCTGTCAGTTTCTAGGTTCCAGTAAAGCCTCCAGGTCCTACGAAGAATGAGAGGATCTATTCCAAGGTTCAAATCCTTCACATCCTTTCCACAGTCCTCTGCTAGGAAGGTTTCCATTACCTGGCTGCAGCTTGATGCCACTTTGTGTAGTCACAGATTGGATTCTGCTAACATCTGTCTGGTCCGTGTGAGGAGATCTATTGCCTTTTCAGGTGTGGCAACTGATGTGAGACCATCATCAACATAAAACTGTCTCTCAACAATCTGTCTTGCATCAGAGCTATATTCTCGTTCACCCTCCGCCACGGCAGGTGAGGGGCTATTTTCAAATACATGGACCTTCACTGTGTATTCTACCACTGCTTTGCTGACATGGTTATCCTCATACCACAGGTATCACAGGAAATCTCTGTGGTCTTCTTGGACAACAAAGCAACAAAACATTTGATCCATTTGCTGTAATAGCCACAGGTTCTTTTCTGAATCGCAAAAGAAAGCAGACTGCTGTTCAAGTCTGGTCCACTGAGGAGCACATCATTAACGGATATCCAATCACATTCAGAGCTTGAATCGACTACAATCCATATCTGGTTTGAGCTTTTGCGGTTGGTACACACTGAATGTAGGCAAGTACCAGTGCTCTTTGTCTTTGTCCAAAGGTGGAGCAGGCTCAGCTTGATCACTGTCCAATATGTTCTGCATGAACTTGATGTAGTAATCTTTCATCTCAGGGTTTTTCTCCAGAGTTCTCTGTAGTGAGCAGAGACATTCTGAAGCTCACTCCCTATTGTTCGGAAGCTGTCTTCTTGGACAGCGAAGGGGTAAGGGAGCCACTCAGCTGTTCCCTTTATTTTTGTGGACCTTTGCATCCATGATGGCCAGGAAAGTTTTGCCATCTCTGTATAGTGCTGGTTTATTGTCATCCTGAGACCTGTCGAACACTTAGCACCCTAGATTGTCTACACTGAGGGTATGCCTTGTGTTCTTCTCACAAGCGGGACAGGTTGGACCATGATGCTGTGTCATGCCCCCATAGTCATCCTTCACATGGATACTGTCTGGATACTGTTTTAGGAAGGATGTGCAACCATTGTTCAGCATGTTTGTTTTGTAGACACTGACCTCTGATGGTTTGTGAACTATTCCCAAGCACACCTCTCCAATAACGACCCAGCCGACGTCTAGCCACTGAGTGTAAGGTGCATTGTGGGGTCCATTGATATGCTGATGTGCTTTATGCACCCTTGTCAGCAACTGGGTGCAGGTGGAGATGATGGTGCACGATGTCTCTGTCACTCTGTAATCCTCTGTTTACTTGCTTCCACCAGTTATTTGTTCCACCCCACAAGATGTATCCAAGACACATGAGCGCTGGTAGAACACCATCCTGCTTAGCACACTCCAGTTCCAGGAGAATATCACTTAGCCCTCTCAGCTTGATATGGTCTTTGTTGGTCAACCTTGGAAAGTGTTCAGTCTTTTTAGCAGTGCATCTTCGATGACCTCAGGTGTTCCATAACACTCTTCGAGATGTTGCCAAACCATATTGACACCTGCTGTGGGCGAAGTGAGGATACCCTCCACAAATTTTCTTTGCCTGCTCTGACGATTCTGCTCCTGGCCATATGTCATCTTGTCAACCACATAGACATTCTCTAGTGGACAATCGCTCTACCTCCTGAGCTACAGCTGCCCTAGTACTGAGTACTAGAGAATATAAGGCCTAACTTAGGCAAAAACATTGGACAAAATGGGCTAAAACATCAATGAATGTTTAACCAAACCAGAGCCCAATCATCAGAGAATATCAAATGAAAAGGGTTAAAACAGGACCAGGGCACAAACAAATACTGGAACAAATCAGAGCTGAGACACCAAAGAATACTGGTCCAAAGCTAAGCTGAAGCAAATATTGGATTGACACTCAACTAGTAAACACAGAATGGACTGCAATGAAATGGCCATGCTTTTTTCCCCCAAAAAATGTTGTTTATGTGTGCCTTCAGAACTTGATGAGTCTATGTAATATGTCAGGACTTGTTTGTTTTTGTCTGCTTTCTGCCCTCTACTGTTGAAAAATCACTCAATGCAGCTTTAACTGCTTTCAAAGAGGTCAGTCAGTATGAAAATATTCTGTGTGTGACTGTTTGCTGTGTCAGCACCCGGGAACATGAATGGAGCCACTCAGCCTGAAGGAACAGACTACACCTTATACCAACACCAGGTGTGTTTTCAGTCAGCTGAAGTCAATGTGGAGAACAGGAGAGGAGAAGAGAGAAGAGAGGACAAGAGTGGAGAGGAAGAGAGTGGAGGGGGATAAAGAGGTGTAAGAGCAGTAAATCCATGAAAACATTTTCTCTTCTCTCTCATGGAAACTGCAGCTGAGAAAACAAACACTGCTGGAAATTAGTAGGCAGGAACTACTGGAAGCACGCCTACACACACACACACACACACACACACACACACACACACACACACACACACACACACACACTGAACATACTAACACACACATACTGGCTGTGTTTCATACTGCTGTTCTTTCCTCCCATCAGTGAGAAACACTGAAGGTTTAGAGGTTCAGTTCCTCTCCTATTCTAGTTTGATACTTGATCTGTATTATCTAGGTGTAGTTCAGTCCATATTTTAACACATTTTATATGAACCATTTAAACCAGTTTTTAAATTGTTTTTACGAATTGGACTGATAACTCAGTCATTTTAAGGTCGAACAAGTCTACAGATGTGCTAAATGCCTTTTGAGGCTAAACACAAAGAACACTGGATATTAACTAAGTGGCAATTTATGGATCTCTAAATTAAAACAGGTTGCACCACTAAAGGTTACCTATTACTAATTATTTGCACCCAGTGGAAAAAGCAGCATGTAAATGATGCTGGTCTACTTATGTGTTTATCCAGCAGGGAACTGCCGGGGTTAACTCCCATTGGAAAAAAAAATGTTGTTTATCTGTTTATCATTCTGATCTTATCAGACTAATTTGAGCTTCTTTGACTCATTCCAAGGGTTCCTGCTATAAAGAGATTTAAAAAAAAAAAGACAAACTGAGGAGACTTCTCTAATATTGCTCAAATGGTATCTTAATTCAATGTATTTTGGCTTAGAGATGTAGGATAAAGAAAGGAGATCTCATTGTTATATAACTTTGATCTCATTCATGTCTTGTTAGAGGTAAGAGAAGAAGGTGAGATGAGTCTGAGACTTTCATGAGACAAATCTGAGAAGTACAGTATGATCCCCTCAGGAGATCTTGTCTGACTTATTTCTCTTTAATGTCCATCTTGAGCTTTAAGTCATATTTGAGAAGTATGAAAAACAATTAAGAATTTGATTTATTAATCACAGTAATTAGAATTAACCGTTAAAAAAAGAATCCACACTGAACACTTTAAAACAGACTGTAAACTACTTTTATTTCCCAACAAAATGAAAGAAACGAAAATCCACCCAGTTATTGCCATGCTTAAAACTGGAACAATTGGTTTGCCAACATTACCATAATCGTAATTGATTTAGCAATTTACTGTTAATTTACATCTGTTTTAAATTATTCAAAATCATTTTAACTCTTTTATCCAACCAGTACTGAATAAAATGCTGAAAACAAATTCCTTTATATAAAACAGAACAATTACCACACACATCATTGGAACACAGTAAATGCACTAAAAACAATCTTGTTAAGGATGCCAGTGGATGCCTACCTACAAAACATTCTGGTCCTTCCACCATCCCTGTCTATGGCATTGCAGAGTCACATTTTCAGATTCCATGGCCTGGCTGCTTTTAGTCACATTATCTAATTGAGACAGAAAACAAAAAATGTTTTTTTTTTTTTGTTTTTTTTTTTAAACAAATGAAATGTAAAAAACAAAACAGCTACTGATGGTAGCTACTGATGGTAGCAACTGCCTTTGTTTGTAAAATTGCCAAACTCCTGCCGTTCAGAAATGTAATTTTTTAACTCATACATTTAGAGCATTCTCTAAATGAGCTACAGACTGAAAAGGACGCATTCCAACTGTAGGCCTCAATGAGGAGCAAGTCTGACAAAAAAAAAATTAATAATTTATTCAGCTGTGACATATGTGTGGACTCAAGGGGCAGCATATCATCTTTATTCTAAGTCTTTAGGTCTTTATTTTTCTGTAAGATAGGAATGTGTTGTTTACTCTGACATACATTAGGTACACAAAAGAGAAGAGGCAACATCAAACATGAAACAGAGTACTCTTACTTTGTCTTCAAATTTTATTCATAATGTAGTGTGGCAATTAACTTATGAGTTTATGTTTAATACTAATACATTACAAAATTTGATTCTAGGACACCTTATAGTTAAACACAAGTAGTTTAACTAGAAAAAAAAAAAATCCAATTTTCACGCAATTTCCTAAGAATTATGATATAATTTTGAAAAATAACCTTCACTAGCTTCGCTAGCACGAGCAAGACTTGTTTCACTGCAAGCAGCAATACAATCCACAGGCGTGTACATAGCAAACAACAGTATTGAACGGAGACACATTGTCAGTCAGAGGCTTGTAAACATGGGTCCGGACTCTGCAGATCCAGTGACACAAGAACCTGCAGAAGAGAGAGAAGGAGAGTGAACCTCAGTAAATCGTGGGAAGTCCTCCAGCAGTCTAAGCCTATAGCAGCATAACTAAGGGATGGCTCAGGGCTCACCTGGACCAACCCTAGCTATAAGCTTTGTCAAAGAGGAAGGCTTTAAGCCTACTCTTAAATGTGCAAAGGGTGTGGAGAGGAGCTTGATAACTTAAGGCTCTGGCTCCAAATCTATTATTGGAGACTCTGGGAACCAATAGAAATCCTGCATTCTGGGAGCATAGTGCTCTGTTAGGAAAATAGGGTACAATGAGCTCTTGAAGATATGATGGTGCTTGACCATTAAGAGCTTTATAGGTTAGCAAAAGGATTTTAAATTCAATTCTTGATTTGACAGGGAGCCAGTGCAAAGAAGCCAAAATGGATGAGATATGATCTTTTTTCCTTGTTCTTGTCAGAACACGTGCAGCAGCATTCTGGATCAACTGGAGAGTCTTTAACGACTTATTGGGGCAGCCTGCTAAAAGGGAATTGCAGTAGTCCAGCCTAGAAGTTACAAATGCATGGACTAGTTTTTCTGCATCTTTTTGAGACAGGATATGCCTGATTTTTGCTATGTTCCAGAGTTGAAAAAAGGCAGTCTGGGAAATTTGCTTTATATGTGCATTAAAGGACAAATCCTCATCAAAGATTACTCCTAGATTCAGAACAGTAGTGCTGGAGGCCAATGCGATGCCATCGAGAGAACTGGTATCTTTAGAAAATTTGCATCGAAGGTGCTTGGGACCAAGTACAATAACTTCAGTTTTGTCTGAATTCAACTATAAGAAATTGCAGGCCATCCAGGTTTGTACTTCATTGAGGCATGCCTGAAGTTCAGCTAATTGGTTGGTTTCATCTGGCTTAATTGACAGATATAATTGGGTATCATCTGCATAGCAATGAAAGCTGATGGCATGTTTCCTGATAATGTTCCCTAGAGGAAGCATATATAAGGTGAACAGGATTGGTCCAAGCACAGAGCCTTGTGGAACACCAAAGTTAACATTAGAGTGTCTCGAGGATTCATCATTGACAAGTACAAATTGAGATCTGTCTGATAAATAGGACTTAAACCAGCTTAGCGCAGTTCCTTTAATGCCAATTAAATTTTCCAGTCTCTGCAACAGGATTTGATGATCAACGGTGTCAAATGCAGCACTAAGATCTAACAAGACGAGAACAGAGACAAGCCCTCTGTCTGATGCAACAAGAAGGTCATTTGTTATTTTCACCAGAGCAGCTTCTGTGCTATGATGAACTCTAAATCCTGATTGAAAATCCACAAATAGACTATTGTTCTGTAAATGATCGCAAAGCTGGTTAGCCACTGCTTTCTCAAGGATCTTCGAGAGAAAGGGAAGGTTAGGTATAGGTCTGTAATTTGCCAGTACCTCAGGATCAAGAGTCAGCTTTTTAAGAAGAGGTTTTATTACAGCTACTTTAAAAGACTGTGGTACATAGCTTGTTAATAAGGACAGATTGATCATGTCAACTAAAGAAGTGCCAATAACAGGTAAGGCTTCTTTCAGCAGCCTGGTTGGGATGGGATCTAAAAGACAGGTTGACGAAGACGAAGCTTTGACGAAGAAATCATTGAAGTCAGCCGCTTAAGGTCAATTGGAGAGAAACAGTCTAAACATACATCAGCTTTTACAGCTGTTTGTATGGATCCCATAATTGAACCAAGCCATTATTGAATGGGAGGACAGGAAGAATTTGGTTTCTGATATTTAAGATCTTATCATTAACCTCCTGAGGCCCGAGCTTTTGTTTGGTGTGCATTTTTTAGTTTTCCTAGCTATATGGGATTAGTAGGACCTAATAAGTATAATAACCAAACTTTGTCTTTGCACAGGAAGTAGTTTTTGCAAAAAATGATGTCCTCATATGAGGACAGTCGATTTATCTTTGCATTTAAGTATTTTCTTTGCTATTTATGATCAGAAAGTCCAAATTACTCTACAAACAAAATTTCAGCTTTCTATGATAAGTAGTTCACTCAAAAATCAATGTCCTCTTATGAGGACAATGGGTCTTAGACAATCTTATTATAGAACACAATAAATACAACACTGGCTCCACTGGTTGTGGAAGATGTGCATTTTCTTCCTCTGCATCTGCGACATGAGCATCTTCATCAAGAACATCACGCTTGTTGAGGAACACCTGAGCCACTACCATTCGAAACTTGAGAAACTTCATGATAGCCTTTCTTGGGGTGCCATTTTCCTGGTTATCTCTGCGATACAGCAGACAGCTGTTGACAAGGGCAAGATCTGCAAAGTGCATCAGCATGCGAATTGTCCACTTCTTGGTGCGGACACTCAACCTGTAGTAGCTTATCATCCTGTCTGACATGTCAACCCCACCCATCTTGGCGTTGTACTCACGCACGATGCTCAGTCGTGTGACGGTTACATATGTTTTGTCTTTCTTTGACCATCGCTGGCAGGTGTCTTCAGGCTGTTCAGCATGAACAACAGAAAGCATCACGACTGGCTTGTTGTCATACCACTTGACCAGACATAGTTTCCCATCTGCCCTTGTAACTGTTGCTGAGGCACCTCTTCCTTGCCGTTTCAGTGTTAGATCACTCGACAGCTTTTCCATTACTTTGGGGACCCGGTTCTTCATCACTGTACCGGTGAGGTACACCTGTTTCTTCAGCATGTGCTCCACAGCTGGAATGGTTGTAAAGAACCGATCACAATATACCTTTGTACCCGCATGCAGGGTCTGAAACAGACGTTTAATCACCAAGGCTCCTAAACCCAGTCCTTCTGAGTCCTGAACTTGTGAACTCAGTGTCTTTGCACCTTGATAGACCTCAAAGTCCAGCACAATTCCATCTGCTGATGCCAGAACAAAGTTCTTCATGTCAACCGGGTTGGGCTTTAGTGGCACATACTGTCGGAATGGACATGCTCCCGTAAACGGGATCATCTGTTCATCTATTGAGACACATCCGGTCAAGCCTGAAGGCGGCAGCCGTTGAGTATGTGATTCATAAAAGGTCTGACCTTCCAGAATTTGACAATGACTACTTTCAGATTGCTCCTCAGTTTGAAGAACCGATCACGTGACATTGTTTTACTAATGGCAGGGATTTGCAGAGCATTAGACCAGAACATCCTTGTTTGTGGGTAATGCATGCAAGATATCAAGATTGCTGCTCCAAAAAAGTGATACATCTCATCAACCGAAGTGTTGAGAGATCTCCCACTGTTAGCTAGTGACATGGCATTCGTGCAGTCAGCAAGGAGTTTCATCAGCTCTGAGTCAATATACTGCTCCACATAATTCAGTGGCTGCCAGTCTGCTCGCTCATCTTTCAGTTCATCATCTTCACCCTGAAACTGGACTAAGTTTGGGGTAAAAGGAGCAGACTTCCAGCGATCTCCACGTCCAGCATTTCTAGGTTCTGCCCTGGGCTCTTTATGTCCTAGCTCATCCTTGTCCAGTTCTAATAATAAAAACATAATGCATTTTATGTGTAATACACTTAACAATTGGGAACCAAATAAAGTGCTATAGAGTAAAACATGAGTTCTGGCTCACCATCATTCTCAACATGCCGTTGTTTACGTCCACGTTTGTGCATTTGTGGATGTTGTGGTTCACTCTCATTCTCACTGTCACAATCTTCACTGATGTAGTGATCAGTTTCTGCTGCATCAGGCGGTGAATAATCTTCATCAGAATCATCTTCTGGTGAATCAGGTGGTGAATAATCATCTTCAGAATCATCAGGTTGTTGTTCCACAGGCATGAGGTCAAAATCATGTGGAATGTATTCGTCCACAGCTGGATCATTCTCTTCTTCACCGTCTGATAAACCTCCACCTCAGAGTTGTTTGCAATTGCCATGAGCAACTGTTCTGCTTTTGACAATGAAAGTTTCCATGTAGTGATAAATTGATAGAATCGACTCCAAATTCAAATCAAAACCTATACCAGAGACAGATGGCTAATATATGATGTGGCCAGCTAGCTTTCTAGAAAGTACATTTTAAGGTTGAACAAATGTACCACTTGCAAGAACTATTTACACTTGTAAACTCTTCTAAAGATTCGAAAGTTTAGCTAACCACATGGCACAATCAATAACGTAATATAGTCCCAAAGTCCTCAAATGAGTACTTCATCTTTACCGACATTGAAGTTTGCTACTATTGCTAAAATTTGTCAAATTTGCGTGCCATATGAAGCTACAGATGTTATTATGCATAAATACACTAGTTTCAACCATGAAATATGATTTGTATTTTTACCTTGCCCATCTTTCTGTTGGGAGTGGCTGTAGAAGCTTTTTGCTGTTATCCCTGCCATCTTGTTTTCAGTGAAATGGGTGTAATGTTGTCATGTGACCACTAGATCGTGCAGGCAGTGTCTCTAAATGAGGTCGATGGGTCAAAGTTTTAAAACATGTAGTATCATGGTGCAGAAAGGCAAAAATGTAATGTCCGCTCTTGAGGACGCAGGGTCACCAGAAGTTCATAAAGTCATTACTACTGAGGCCAATAGGAATAGAGGGCTCAATCGAGCTATGGCTGTCTCTCAGCCTGGCTACCTGTAGTGCGATTTTTCTTAATTCTTGGAAACAGGGGCAGAATTCAAGTAAGACAGTACTTCTGTTCCACTTGTTTCCACTGACATGGGCGCATCAGCTGAGACATTGATCTTCAAAGGAGTTTTAGCTTGAAGCTAAACAGTAACATACATTTTGATGGTGTATGTAATCACACGTTATTATTTATATTTATATTATCTCAAATTTCCCCTCTGGGGATCAATAAAGAATTATCTTATCTTATCTTACTGCTAAAACAGAAAATTTTAAGCATGTTGCATTAAACAGGCTTCATTCAGCTCCACCCTCCCTCCACCTCTTTGTCCATATTTGGATTAACCGGAGTTAGGCGACGTCACCACTGCCGAGATAGTTTCGCGCTACGCTTAGCTTCATTTTTGCTCTTCAGAAATCTATGGGTGATGTCACGGAGACTACATCCATGTTTTATACAGTCTATGACGTAACGTGTTACTGAAGTTTGTACTGAGTAAATTGTTTTTAGTAATGCCTTACATTACTACGTTACAGCAAACAGCAATATAGTACCGTAATAACATTCATTTTGTTCTTTTGTTGCTGGTGACAGTAATCGTGCTAGTTGGGTTTAGCACCGTACCATGGTAGTTATAAACTGGATCAAATGGTACAGTATCAAAAAAAAAAAATAGGCATGCATTTACCTTCTGAAGACTGCAATATATCTTCAACCAGGTGGTATTACTATTATGTAAAGGCAGTTAGCTGAGAAGCCCCTCCCCAGCCCAGGTAAATGCAGACGGAGAGTCAGGAGGAACTGGTGTGATGCAGGGGTGCCCAATACATCGATCGCGATCGACTGGTCGATCACAAAGGTAGTGTGGGTAGATCGCATGGTATCCCCCCCCAAAAAAAAAGATGCCAGCCTATCATCCATCCTCACTGTGGCATTTGCCACTTGATTCACATACAGGGCAGCCAGTCTTAGATCTCATCTTTTCTAACACATGGTCACGCATGTGCGTGCAAACCTGCATGCTACTACAAAAAATGCCGACGATCTTATCACCTAGTTAGCTTTCAATTTATTTCTATTTGAGAAAGGGCATAAAAAATGAGTGAGGGACTTCTTGTCACAATGTCATATTCGAATTGCATTTTTCTGATCTGCCAAATCGCTATTGCTATTCCGAAGAAGGGACATGTGGAGCTGCACTTTCAGACTGTTCATAAAAACTACAACACTAACTTCCCGCCGAAAAGCGAGCTGAGAAAGAGAAAGGCAAGGAACTAAAATCACAGTTGTCCAGATCGTAGTCATTTTTCTCACAGGTAACCTCAAAAGCCAAGGCAGCCACTGAAGCATCGTTCCGGGTGGGTCACTCCATGAAGCACAAGAAATCCTTCCAAGATGGAGAGATGAAAGAAGAGGCATTCATTGAACCAGCTGACTCGTTGTTTCGGGACTTTAAAAACAAACCAGGAACACTATCTTCAATCAAAGCTCTTCAGCTATCAAGAGGCACAGTTAGCGCTGTGAAGTCATGGCTGAGGATTTGACACAGCAGCTGTAGAAGGACATTGCAGACTGCAAGTGTTTCTCATTGCAGCTGGACGATTCTACTGATGGAAGTGATATAGCCCAGTTGTACATTTTTATTCTGATGGTGTTGTGATGGTTGTTGGTGATGTGTACAGATATCACTGCAAAAGAGGAGCTGTTAACAATACTGCCCATGAAAGAGCACACGCGGGGAGACTGTTACCACTACATAATACACCCACAAGCATTACGTGCAAAAATGCTAAACAAGAAAGAGATAATAGATGTGGCAACGAAGAACACCTGTTATATTCGAGCTAGATCTCTTCAAAGAAGGCTGTTCCATGTGCATCTGGAGCAGGCTGACAGTGACCACACACTGACGTGAGATGGCTTCGTAAGGGGAAATTCCTGCAGAGATTTCGAGAGCTCTGTCGGAGATAAAAGAGTTTCTCCTTGTCACTAAACATGCAGAATACGACCAACTACATGACGATCAGTGGCTACTAAACATTTTTAACCGATCTGACCAAAATGTTGAATGATCTTAATATAGAGCTGCAAGGAAAAGACAAAACCGTGGTCAATATGATCAGCTTAGTTAATGCTTTCAAACGAAAAATGCACCATCTGTCCTCAAAGCTGCAGCTCCATGATTTGGGGAACTTCCAAAACCTCACATCAGAGCTGGAGATGCAACAGAAGGGCGCTACACAGAGCAGATTGACAATTGTCTGTCAGGGTTTGACAGACGTTTTCAAGACCTTGCTTTACTTGAGCCAGTTGCTACACTTATGTGCTACCCATTTTGGGAAGATGTTGAGATTGATTCACTCGCATCAAAAATTGCAACGTTGTTTCACCTGAACTCATCTGGAGTGGAGGCTGACATTTTGACACTTCAAGCTAACATTCGGCTGAAGTCCAGGGCTCAGGACAGTTACTCACAGAGGAAAAATACCCGAACATGAGGAAATGTGCCACCACCAGCCTTTTCCCACATGAAGATCATTAAGTTCAAACACCGTTCCACCATGACTGATGATCATTTGGACGTCTGCTTGAAGGTGGCTACCAGCAGCTACTGTCCGGACTGGGCAACCCTGGCTGATTCTGTTCAGTGCAAGTCATCAGAGCAAGGTAATGACCAAAAATGTACGTAAATGTTTTGTGCCATATGGGTTCATGCAGCATACATGAAGTATGCTCAGTATATTTACAATTGAATATGTTTATGTTGTTTACATTTGTAATGTAGATCATTTTGACATTTTAAAAGTAGCTCGCAAGACGAAAAAGTGTGGGCACCCCTGGTGTGATGCATGACTGTTTCTGTGTTCTATCTACATCAACAGTTTAGTGATGTATTATCAGAGCTGTTGAATTATAATCCCTCTTTTCCCTTGTGTCTCTGCTGCTGTGGTTGTCCTGCTCCCTGGCTGTGCAGCTGTCCCTGCAGATCATCTTGTCTCAATTCAGGACATTTCTTCAGCAGCCAAAGTATTGTGGTAACACATACTGTAGCTGCAAATGTGAGCTATATTTTGTCCTTTTGTGAGTCTTTTAATGAGGGAGTTACTTGAACAGTTGATACACCCACTGTAGTGCTGGGGTTCAGACTATGTGTCAGGGAATACAATCAGTGTTGGCCAGACCATTGGTTGTTTTATGCCATGTAAAGTGTTATAGTGAAAATCAACAAGCACTGCATCTAGGACATCCCAACAAAAAGATTAGTATTTTAGATTTTAGACAAAAAAAGAACACAGATTGCTTGTCCGTGCACAGCTGTAGCATGGTGAAATAAAAGAATGATGCTGGTGCTGACAAGGGGAACTGTGAAACAGAGAAAAGGTCACTGTCACTTTTGTCTTGTTTTTTTTAGGCTTTTCTCAACATGAGACAGCGAATATCACACACACCAACATTGCTTGTTTACATTGTTTACATTTGTCTAAATTTTTCAGGTGAAACTACAGTGTTAGGCAGACACAGCCTTTGATTTTGTACAAGTTTTTGGACCGAAGCTTTCCATCTTTTGCCTTTAAAAGGACATTTTGACTTTCAGAAACATTTGTTGAAAATGAATAAAAACAATGTGGAACCAAAAACTTACCTCAAAGAATGTGTTGACACTAAACCTGTACAAGACATTTGATTATAAAATCCCACACTTTCAAATTAGCAAACAGGAACTGACATTTTCTCAGTTTCACTTCTGAATTTTTGAGTATAAAACCAAAAAATATGAAACTGGAAAATTTAGCCATACACTGACATTTAAAAAGCACAAAAAAATCATAATTGGAACCATAGTTGGTTCACTTATTTCTAAGCTAAGCCGTCAAATAACTGTTCATATGCACTTTAATATGTATGTCAGTAACTGAATACATCACTGCTCATACTGTCCTAATGTTTGTCATTGATTCTGACTTCATTGGAATGTTCAGCCTGTTCAAGCAGTTATGTTCAGTGGAAAACTAGACCTATGTGATAACTGTTTATAATACTAACAAATGCATTCAAAAAGTTCTTAACCAGGCACTAAAACCACTGTGTATCACAGCTGACGTGACACAATCATTTCAGCCACAAGTGAAAAGTGGCTAAAAGCTACTGACTCCCTCACTGACAATGGTGCATCATCATTTTAGTTCTAGTTCGTTAAGATTAGTCTGTGCATGTATTTAACACCTCTACATTGTAGTTGTCCCTTTAGTGCAACCAAAATTTGTTTAGTTGTTTTTTAATGGTCTCTTTCTCTGGTTTCTTTGTGCCCTGAGATCACTGATTGACTAGTGACCTGTCCACGTATACCATGCCTCTCCCCCTATATAAGCTGGCTCCATCCTCCTGCCATCTGCAAGCAGATATTGCTCATGGATGGATGTAGTTCTCATGGCTGCTGTCTTGTGGTGAAGGTAGTTAAACACAGTTGGTTCCCATTTCATGGTTAAAGAGCCTTGACAGTGAGAACTTTCAGAGACAAACAACCACAAATTTAAACTCTGATGATTTTGTCTAAATTCATTTTTAATGGTTCAAACTGCTGTGAAGAGTCCAGAGTTCAAAGTATTGGAGTGTTAGTATAATTTACTGATAAAAGTAGCGTAGTACTGAGCGTTAGTATGTATACATGAACAGAGTTAATGTGTGATAATGAGAGTACTGTTTTTTTAATCAGAGGCTGTGCTCAGATAGCAGGAACTCCAGTCTGCTCATTAAAGTTGCAATGAAATGAAAAAGGACTTGCTATAAGGCCTTATTCACAGACATTTTGATGCATCACATATTAGGAAATGCATGTGTACAAAATAAAACTGATGATGGTTGAATTCCATTGAACTGCCTCAGTTTCAGAGTCCTCATACTTTGTACCTTGGCTAACTGTCACGGCTTACTGGGACACTTGAATAGAACAGAACCTTTATTAATTGTATTACACCTATGCTTTTCCTACTATGTCAAAATACTGTGAAAACAGCCTTTAAATAACTTTCTTGAATTTAATGTAAATGTCTATCCAGGTTTCTTCAAGACAGCAGAGTCTACTGGACAGTTCTCAGAGCTCATTTGTAAGGGCCTCTAAAACCTCTACTATTTCTCAGAGCAGCAGGACTGAAAAGGGTTTAACAATGTTTAACAATACAAATGCTGCTGACAAAGAAAAAATTCAAACTGCTCAAAACGCTTGTACCCATTATTTTCAATGAAAGCCCTCACACAGGTGGCATCTTCATAAGCAATTTCCTTATGTTGATTTCACGGATTATCCCAACTACCCTGCCTCAACTACATCTTCTGTTAGTATTATGCATTTGCGCACACACACACACACACACACACACACACACACACACACACACACACACACGCACAAAGTTTACTTTTTAGTGTGGAGGAGATGATTGTCAGTTTCTGAAATTGCTCTTTTTCTATGACACTTGCTCGAAGACATGGCAAGTCTTGTAAATTGTTGGAGACAGTGCTACATAGAATATATAGTCAGTGCTTGCCAACAATACTTGCTTACAAACATTAACACACCCACAGCAACGCTGTGTCACAGGTTGTTGTTTCAAATGGGTCTTCACATTTCACTCATTAAAATATAGACACTGATATTCTTCACTGTTGAGGAACCATCACATGATTCTTCTGTTCAATGAAATTGCCCTGCGCTCGCTCTGAAAAAGGACATGATGGCATGACTCTGATGCAGGTAGTAAATATTGAGCAGAGTGATCACAAACTGTGAACCGTCCGTAAGAGTGCTGCTACAGTTTGTATTATGAAGGAAATTCTATTTCTAAATACAGCATGTACAGTGTTTATTGGCTGTCTGCACAATCAAAGTTAAACAGTGATGAACTCTGAACTGCAAATCAGCTGGAGCTGGATGGAGCTCAAACTGAGACTGGAAACACATGCTTGAGTCTGTTGGTCATGCAGGTTTCAATAGCAATTAATGGGATAGATGGAGTAAATATTCATAAGTCTGAAGTGTAACGTGACTGTACCTTTCCCATCACAAATATGCACATATAGATTTATTGTTGAGCAATTTTTAAGTTTGGTTTCTGTTGTGGTGACATGCTGAGACTAGAGGGGGTGCTGGATCCAATAATACATAGGAAGTAAGTACTTCTCCATATGCCAACATTCTGCTGCTGATGCTTCTCTTGTTAGTCTTGTTGCCCTAGTTGCTTTTGTTACTGTCTGACAAAATATTCTTTTCTTTTTTGCAGAACTCAATAAATGTAAGGTCATGGCTACACTATCTAGTACTAACTACTACTATAACAGTCCTAGAATGTTCCATGGCCAAATGGCTTTCATGTCAGGTAAATGTCCTCTGGCACATCTCTATGGTAACATCTAGGTTTTTTAAAGACTTTGGCCATAGAGAGGAGCCGTGGAGCTAAGATGGCTGCCACTGAAAAGAATTTTGTTCCAAAAAAGTGTCAAGTACAAACTGTATGGCTGTGTGTTGGTTTAGTACGACAGCTTTGAAGCTCTACCCCATCTCGCCTTTATTGAGTGTGTACTCACACAAACACACCGCACATACAAATACACACACGTGCACACACTGATAAACACACGCTAAACGCACACTAAGTAATGTTTGTGCAAAGAAAATAAATGACAAAAATCAGACTCCAAGCGGTCCGACAGATGAAGAGATGAACTACATTCAGCTACAACAGCCTGTGATAGTGCAATATCTACACACACACACACACACGCACACACACATGCACACACACGCACACACGCACGCACACACAATATCAAGCTCACACACAAGAAATCATGCACACACACACAGAGTCAAATCTCAGTGGCGATTCCGGCGCTGAGTTGGTCGGCCTCTCCCCTGCAGTATCTGATCCCATCTCTGGACAGAAAGACAGACAGACAGACAGACAGGCAGACAGGTGAAGTGAAGTTGACATGTTCTGTCACTCCATAGACAATATATCAAGTTCCTGGTGAGGTCAGTCGGTATGTTAATCTTGAGGATTTCAGCCACTTTATCTTTGGATTTTAATCAAATTAATCAACAACTTTAAACAACTTTGAAGTTGTTTTCAGATGGAAAGTAAAGTAAGTTTCATTCAGTTAATAGAAGGATGTATGTTTGTTGAACGTAAAATTTCGTTTGGGTAGCTGGAGGCTAAACCCCATATCCAAAGAGCTGGACAGAGCTGCTAAAGTCATGCCGCATCCTGAGCACTGAGAGAGTATGTTATTGTGAATGGGGCTTTCTTCAACATAACCTGTAGCCCCACAAAATATAATTAGTCATCGATATTCACCTCAACCTTGGAAATGGCTGGGTTAGGTCACTGTCATAGGTAATAATGTAGTTAGTTGTTACAACTTTTGCACTTTACAGTAGAGCAGATTAACAATCTCTAATGCGTTTTGGTTTAATTCATTAACTACACTTAAACTTCAGTGTTTTCAGTTTTGTAAAAGCTTAAAAAACACACCACCTTTCAAACTCTTTACTTCAGATATGGTTGCTAAGCTGTGATTGGACAATTGATTTTCAGGGAGGGGTTTAGCACAAAATGAAAATGTTTTATGTCCAACACAAAATATGCACTTTGTTTGTGGTTAAACATAAGTGGGTCAAATAAAAAGTGAATTACTAACTAATGAGGTCATATTAAACAAGCAACATATTGTATCATTTGTTTGCTATATCACAGATGATAGTGTCACTTTTTTTGTAAAAGGCTCTTTTGTTCACTATGCCTCTAGGTGTCTTCTTTCATATAAATTGATTATTGCAGATGAAATAAGTCTTTGAACACTGTTTTTACTTCAGGCAACTTAGTTATGCTGTGTCATAAGTGGAAATGAGGCAACTGAACAAAGTTTAAGAACAAAGTTTACTGCGAAACTACCTACAATGCAGTCATTGGTGTTGACTTTTTATCCAATCCCCCAATCAAACTTCTATTAAACCGTTGCATCATCTGATACATGTAATACAATTCTATTCAGTATCAAGTTTTAAAGCCTTCACCTGTACATGCTGCAGGTGTGTTTACAAGTAAAATAACAGGACACACTGCTCAGAAACATTAGAACCAGTGTGTTTTATATTAAACAATGCTGCTCAGTCCTGCTGTCTGTGTGTGCATTTTTGTATGTGACTCACACCTTAACCTTCCTGCCCATTTTGTCCTTCCACTTCTGAGCAATGGAGCTGTCAATCAGGAGCAACCTGCAACCACAAAAACAGAGGGAGCCTCAGGCAAACCAGCAACACTACATCACACAGAAAGAACATATTATTCAATGCATGAGGTGATGGGTGAAACTTTGACCTAGTAATTAAACAAATGAGGAGATGAGATATGTCCACTTGATAACACTGTGTGCTCGCTTTCCCGGGAGTAATAAGAGCAGCATGTCACAAAGTCCGGAAAAGAAAAGAAAAAACTTCTGAGTTTGAAGAAGAAAAGCCTAACAGCCCAGTCAGTCACAGCCAGGTGCTGATGTGTGGTTGGTTGGCATGGTTTACCCGGGATAGCATGCACTGGACTTCTGTTACAGCTTCTGTTGCTCATACCTGGATGTCTCCTCGTTCTCGTAGCCCATAATGAGGTACTCCTCCCCAGGAGACAGAGGAGGACACAGGCAGGAGGATGAGTAGTAGAGTGTCTGCGTCTCTTTGGGAATGTTGACCAGAGAAGACTTGAGCACCTCCTTTACCTCCACCACTGCTGTCGGCTCCAGCCCGCGATTCCTCACCTCCCTCACCCTCGCCCTGATCACTAAGCAGGAGAGAGAGAGACAGAGAGATCAGTATACATGGACACACTGGACCCTGGACTTCATATCTAACACAGTGGCAGATGACAAGTCAGGTTTTTTAAACACTAAAGTAAAAACTTCAGTCATTATTTAAATTTGCCCTGGCCTGGTTTGAGACCTCTGTTTGCGGAGGACATTATTTTATATTCACAATTAGACCTATTTCACTGGACTCACTGGACTTAAAATTGGACTTAACTGTTTTATTACAAAACCCTTGAGTGTTAATTTTTTCTGTCAGCCTCAGTTTAATCAACAAGAAAGGAGATACCCTCAGTTGCCAGTGACAACAGTAACCTGATCCCTCCTGTGTGTCTAAGTCACTGACTCTGTCCACTGTAGTACCAGCTGTTTGTAACTGAAATAACTGTCCAGGATGTCCAACAGCAGCAGCCCATAGTGACCAGGTAGAGACGAAAACCAGAAACCAGAAACCAGAAAATTCTCCCTTAATGAATCTAAGCAATGTGAGACTGTGGGGAATGTGCAATAAAAGTCGGAATCAGCATCACAAGCATGGCACAAAGAAATTAGAAGGGCTGGAAGCTGCATACCACCAAATTATATCTGAATATTTTAAAAGTGAGCTCTTGTTTTTAATGATGGCTGGAAAAAAATCCTAAAATCTTCCCCACAAGGTTTCTGTAGCCAAAGGCACTGGCAGGCTCAAGGAGTCTGCATCAAAATCTATGCTAGATTTGCAAAGATTTTTAACAACCTAATTAAGCAGAGCAGTTCAGGCTTTAAACAAGTGAAGTAATGAGCATTCAGACTTGTTGAATAGTTCTGTGATGGTGTTGAGAAGAGATGTTGAGAATGAGAAGTGATTAGCAATGATTTTCTGTCAGGCATTCTCACTTAAAAACTAGGTCTGATCTGGATGTATCACAAAATGCATCACGAATTTAATTCACATGTTTATGTGTGAGGTTCCTTTAAATTTGCACTAGGGATCGACCGATGATCGGCCGGGCTGATTATTGGCGCCAATATTCTGCATTTTGACACATATCAGCATTGGCCGTTTTTAATCCGATGGCAGATAAGAGATCAATTTAAAACTGGGTTATTTTGGCTCTGATGCAGTCGTACCTCTCTGTCTGCAGTCACTACTCTGTCTCCAGCATTATTCCATCCACAGCATCATCTGATTGGTTACACGCAGAGCCACAGAGTGGGTAGCAGCCAATCAGTGAAAGCTGTGCATGCACAGTGCTCACACACACGGCGGAGAGGAGAAAAAGTTTTGCGAGTGAGGAAGCTCCAGAGAGCAGATATATGTTTTGAAGGTAAGTTAAGGGCAGGAGACTTTCTTAAAATTTAATAAACATCCCAGTCCTCTATAACTCACAACTACTAGCAATGATACTGTGAGCCCAATAACAGCTGCTCTGCTCATGTGCAGTCCCTCCAGACGTGTCTGTCAATCACTTAACACACGTGTCAAACTCAAGGCCCGCGGGCCAAAACCGGTCCACCATCTCTTTTATGTGTCCTGCCAGAAGTTACAAAAAATATAATTTGCATCATACAAGCCTAGACTGCATTACAGAAGTATGGTGTCCAATAACTACATGTTCAAGAAAATATCCCCATTACACACACACTGAAGTCATTCAGTACCTAGATGCATCATCAGGGGTGTATCAGTTCAGACGGCCTGTATCGGTAAAAAGCTGAACATGAGTTGGAAACAAATCAATGCAGGACGCGCATATGTTTCATTTTTGGCATCAAGGAGCTGCCACTGTAAATTTCCTCCGTTTCCTCTCTCCTCCTGTCTCCGTCCGCACCGCTTTGACTGGACGCCTGCTGCCGCGCTCACACAAAACGAGTGCTCCCTCCTCCCTCTGTGTCTCCTCACCATTTCATCAGAGCAGACCACAATGAAAACAGCGACAGAGGTGGCAGTTTTTTAGGAAAGGTGAGAAACACTGCTGCAAATCATCTCTGTAAAACGAGTCTGACCCACAGAGACGTAATGTCACTGTGAGAGCAGGTAACACGGAGCATCACTGTTCCTCCACACCAATCAGAACCACAACACTCTTCATATGAAAGAGCAGCAGGTCATCTTATATTTTAAACAGTTTTAAAGTTTGTTCACAGACACAACTCTGTTTCATTTTTCAATACATCACTGTTACATGATTGGATGTCGACTTGCAAGATTTTTGCTATTGGAGCTTATTATAATTGTTATAAAATCAATATTAATCAAATGCAGAGGCAATTATGTGATATAGATACAATTGTATTGTCTTACATTTACAACCGGCCCTTTGAGGGCAAACCTTATGCTGACGTGGCCCAAGATGAATTTGAGTTTGACACCCCTTAAAACAAGATTGCTGACAATATCGATATGGAAATAGTCCGTGATAGCAGAAGTGTGTGTGTGTGTGTGAGTGAGAAAGAGAGTAAAAACCTAATGACCTCAATTCAGTCCAGTTTTATTGCAGGAAAGCACGTTGAGGTGAAGGCTGATTAGCTTTTAGCTAACATTAGCCGACCGGTCCACTATGCTAAGATACTATAGGCCAGGGGTGCCCACACATTTATGCCTTGAGAAATCTGAAAAGCTGTTTAATTAGCATATGCTTAAAGGCATTTAAACAAAGTTAAGTGCTGGAGTTCGTATTAATCAATATTTTGACGCGAATATTTTCACTTTTACTGCAAATCAATATTGGCTCCAAATATCGGTTATTGGCCTCCTTGCCTACTAACAATCGGTATTGTTATTGGCTGAGAAAAAAACATATCGGTCTAGTTTGCACTACATATATTTTATATATATTATGAGAATTAATAATACACAACATGCGAACGACCTGAAGATTGCTAAAATCTTCTGAGCTGTTGATGCTGACTCTCGGAAAACAAGAAATGGAAAAAATTTTACATTAGGGGAAAGGACCCAATGCGCACATCTGTTATTTTATCATCTCAAATAACAATAACAGATAAATTCATTAATATATCAGTATTTACTAACATACTCAGCAGTGCCACTGAGTATAACAGTAAAATACAATAATCCTTTGTTTCATATTTGTCAAAACTGAAATAAGTATCAGGTGACTTACCGTAGTTATAGTTATTCTTCAAGTAGGTTTTCAAACCCATTCTCACTGTCTTACATCTACAGCGATCTACAGATACAATAAACACAGACACAAAATGGGTTATCATAATTATTAAAAGGTATAGAAAAACTGACAAAGAAAACTCTGTTCAGGCTCCATCTCTTTAAAAGCCTTTATATTAAAGGATCGTCATATAGGATGCTACCAATGGGAAAGACTCTCATGTTTATGACTTGGGTGAGAGGTAATTACAGTAACTCAGTTAATGTGAATATTGGCAATAGTCACTCTGAGAAATACAACCAACCAAAATGTATAAGGCACTACCAGGCTTGTCTGGTTATATTTGTTACCACAACAGTTACTTTTCCACTGTTTGTTGAAGTATCGGAATTCTGCGTGTAAGATTTTCCTCGAGTCTTGTCATCACCAGAATTCTCTGCTCCTAACCTAGGATTAGTCTGACACACCCCATGTAAAAGCACAACTTTCAGTTTTTGTATGAACACAAAAGAGATGAAATAATGCGCTAACTGTGAACTTTAGAAGTCTTGGTAGTTGAAATTAGTGACCTCTGGACACAGCAGCTAGCTGTTTCCCTGTTTACAGTCTTCATGCTTAACTAAGTTAAGCTAATAGATTGCTGGTTTTAGCACAGGCATGAGAGTGGTATTGATATTGTCGGCATAAGAGCGAGGGTATTTCCCAGGATGTTGAAATATTCTTGTAACCTTCAATCCTGTAAAGGCCAAGGAGAAGGAGGAGCCTGAACTGCAACAGGGGTAGAGAGAGCTAAACAGAAAGATTACCTCCATTTGGTCCTCTGCAATGGAGGTTGTTGGAATCCATTGGAAAGTCTGGGCTGGATTCTGTCAGAAGATCAAATCCAGAATAGTTCAGCTCTTTGGCAAATTAGTTCAAATGGTTTTTCAGCATATTAGTGAGAAATACATGGTTTCCAAATGCAGATGTCACTGACTGACTGAGTTGTACTCTGTTTGTTATGATGTGTCCAGACTGATCAAACTAATCTAATTAACGAGCCAATACAGCAAGCTAGCTTCTAGGAAAGCAATTACAGTTAGGGCACAGAGAAGGTCAAAGGTCTTCCTCACCTGGGTTACACCTGGCTGGGTCCTGGTAGTATGGGTCTAAATAGACACAGAGAGGCACCAGTCAGTGTCAGAACAGAAAAAAGAAAAGAATATGTTCTCTGGCGCCCCCACTACCAGAGTAGTTTAAAAAAATACCAGAAAACTTACCCATATTTCCATTAGCGTCCCCTACAAGTTGCAGCATTCATTATAGCCACAATATGACTGCTGGACAGAGCAAGCAGCTACTGATGATTTAGCTATTGTTAGAGCCTTACCAGCAGTGGAGCAAAAGAATGTAAAGTCTATCTTCAGGGTTTGGAGCAAGCTTCGGCCCCAAGTAGAAGAGTTAAAGTATCTCAAAGTCTTGCTTTGAACACAAAATCAACAGGTGGATTGGTGTGCTGTCATTTGTGACGTGGATACTGTATACTGTAGTGAATTTCCCTACTGAGGGACGAATAAAGGAACATCTTACCTTATCTTACTGGACTGTCACAGTGAATTTGATATAGGTTTCAATCCTCATCTATTGTTATGAGCCTTGGGTAGTGACTGAAAATTGAGATTATTCATAGAATAGACCTAATAGAGTTTCATTCACAGACTGGCTGGCCTCATCCTTAAAGACAGGGTTTGAAGCTTAGGGAACTAGTCCAGAAAGAGCTTGTAGTACAACCGCACTCCTTTGTGTAGAAAAAAGCCAGTTGAAAACGGTTCAAGCTTCTGGTCAGGACACCCCCCATTAGAGGTTTTCTGGGTACATCCAATTGGAAGGAGATTGCAGGGCAGACCCACAACACGCTGGAGGGATGTTTATCTTTTTTATTTTATATCCCATCTGTCTGCGGATGTCTTGAGATCTTCAATGAGAAGTTGGTTTAGCCTGCTGCCACGGTGACCCGGACCCAGATGGACAGCCAAAAATAGAGGAAAATCTAATAGGCTCATAAAAATCTAAAAGGATCATCTTTCCGAAAGCAGGAGAATTAAGAACTGCCACTGGAATTTTAGTTTAGTCTTTTTTTCTTATTTAGTTATACAGTACGTTATAGTCATGTAGTATATAATAGTAATGAAATAATGAAAACATGTATCTATTGAACAGTAATCAATGCGATTCCATTGCAAATAAATAACCAAAACTCCCATGTTTGTTTCACATTGTCCATGTTTGCTTTTTTTCCATTTAAACTTTTAGTCAGGTATGTTTTTGGAGGTTCATATGGATAGGCCCGTAAATAAATTTCTGTTCCTCATTTCTTCTCAAGTGCCTGTTCTTTGCCCTTCTTTTACATAGCTGACTGCTTGTTTTGTTGTTAAGTTTTTATCTGTTTGAAACACTTTTTTTTCTGACTAAATACCTGTAAAACATGACATTCCCATCAGCCTCAGCTGTACTTTGAGTTTTGTGCTACTTAGCAAGATAACATGTAAAACTAAGATGGTGACCATGGTAAAAATAATACCTGCTAAACATCAGCATGTTAATATTATAATTCTGACTATGTCAGAATGCTAAAATTAGCATTTAACTCAAAGCACCACTGCTGCTAGACTCAGTTCTCCAATGTCAGAATCTGTCAATGTCTATGAATTCAAGCAAACCAGCTATGGCTGCTTTAGATTTCCGCTCCAACCGGAGACAAACTCCTGAACAGCAACTTTCAGAGCGGAGTGCCACTGAAAATTGGTGGAATAACAGCAATCCACCCTTACTGAACCTCAGCAAATCAACAAGTTACAGGGAAAATCCCAAAACCCCATCGAGCTCAGTTGAGCCAGGGGAGCTCAGATATGTGGGTGTATCATTAAGAGGTCAAGGGATTGAGATTAGTTTTTTCTTCAAGACTTACTGGTCCAGGGCCTGTTTAAAGAAGCAGAGGACAGTGAGGGTTTTATTGAGTGTAAAATGAGTGGGTGCAAGTATCAAGGAGCTCTTTGAGAAAGTCAGTGGGAGTAAGTTGGAGGGAAAATGACTCATACTATCTGTTCAAGAGGGAGCAGAAACAAACTGCTGAGAGTAGAAACATGATAGAAAACACTGATATGGCCCAGCCAAGCATGGAAAACTGCTTCCTGATGGTCCATGTTTTTTAATGAAGCAAGTTAAATATCTTTACTCTGAAGTACCATGCATATTCAGACGTTTACCAGAGTAAATGACCTTATAACAATAAATAAATTGCTGATATTACACTAAAAGTAAAGTGTATATCTGAGAGGTTCTGTGTGCTGTTCCTCCTTCTACCTGTTTCCTTTTCATTAACTTGTACTTTAATGAGTAACTGACTCTTATCTAAGTTGGATTTTTTTTTGAATATTTCACTCCGAAAAGAATGTCATGTTTTCACAGTGTGAGTTTTGTGAAGATTGTTCTTATTACTATCAAGTAAAACAAGGTTCATTGTTATTTTTGTTATTGTTGGCATTGACATCACAGTCCTAATATATTGCCCTAATGTTAATTTTCTCAAATAGGATTTTCACAAATTTTTATTTATATTACTCATAAACAAAAATTGTGTGCAAATCCCTTTGCTTTTTTGTTAAATGGTGCTATACAAATAAATTTGCATGGTAAGTGCTAGCGACATTTTATCTTTTAGCATTTAGCACCATTTATGTAGCCATTAAGTGTATATTTAAGACCACAAATTTTAAAACTTACATAATATCATATTAAATAGTAAATATGATACACTAATAAAAGATAAGCATAGTAATACCTGGTCCCTCTGCCTTGACGATGGCCTCAGGTGAGATGCAGACTCCACGGTCATATAGTGGCAGCTCGCTGCAGGCCAGGCTGTCTGGCCAGCTGTGGTTGTAACGCTTCATCACTGGTTCACAGCCGTACTTTGCCCGCTCACACACTGCTTTACATGGTTTGATGGGCTCATGCTGGAAGTCAATGGTGCAGATGGGAGCATACATGGCACACAGGAAGAAGAGCAAATCCGGACTGCAGCCAGTACCTGAACAGGCAGGGAAACAGAGGCAAGTGTGTTACCAGGACTGTTTCTCTAATCAACCAGTGAAAATGGCTTTGCTACAGTTTGAGTTGAGTTGGGTGAAGTTGCTTTAGAATACTTTAAATTTGTGTAAGGAAATATAAACTGTGATGGGTGTTTACCATGGCAAATGTTGACTGGCCTTTCAGAATTGTCTTTTCTAGGAGACGCCCTCTTAACTATCATGGTGTTCTATTAGCTGGAGCAGGTCAAAGGGTTGCAAAGTAGGAGGAATTCTTTTAAGCACTAAAGACTACAGTGTTGCGAGAACAGACAATACAATTTACAGCTTAAATCAGCAGCTTTCTGGGTGAGTTTCGGGTGAATTCAGTAAATGTAGCACTGTGTTCTATTCACAAATACAACAAGGAAACATTTTAAATTCACTGCCACTCTGGGCTGTGCCTCTGAGTGGCTTTTCTAATGGCAATGGTGGATAAAGCTCAGGGGTATTGTGAAATTTAGAGCTATCTGCCATCCCAAAACATGACAAAACATGACTTGTCAGAAACAAAGCTGAGATAAGTAAAAACAGTGGTAATAACCTGCATGATTTAAAATTTACTGGGAGACTCCTGTGCTTCTATGTTAAGCTTTAACATTGAGGATATCACTTTAACAAATATTTGAAATGGCAATACAGAATAAGGAAGTAAACTTCCAGAAGCAGCATTTCCTCACACTTCAGATCCCTATAACCCAGCACAACGTAGGGAGGCTGACACAAACACACATAACACTGGTTATCAACAGTTAAGTCCCTTTGCAACATTCAACATTTGCAACATTCAACATTTGTATTCCACTTGAAAGCAAGCAAGCTAGGCTAACCCTAGATTTCACTTGCGGAAAGCGGAAGACGGTTAGCCTAGCTTACAAACGTTAAGACAGATCCCCTGCTGTTTCTTTTCTTTTGACACTTGCTAAGTGAAGAAGATTATGCTGTTACTGTCATTTGCCATTATCTGATGCCTTCTGCTTATATTAACCTGTGGTGTGGACTAATAAAATATGGAAATAAGATATAGGTAGGGTGAAAAACATTGTACAAATGTATGTGCTTATAGCTGTTCACTAACCTTTGATCTTGTAAGGTAATTAAATGAAAACAGATTTCACTGGCCAAACACTATTACAAGAACTGTTTTCTGCTGCACATAATTACTTAAAAAAACAAAACACAAGCATTTTACTACTAATTATTACTTAGTACAATTTAACTGCTTGTTGTGCAAATCTCTCTCAGACTCTGTGTGACAATACTTTAAGGGTGGTTATTCGGCCTCAGCCATTTCTTTCAGCTTTTTTTGGGGGGGGCCAAGGCAAGGAAAGCTTTTACATCCTCTTATTTGCTGAGGGCCATTTGACTTAAACTCAAGTTCTCCTTTTTTTCCCCAAGGGCTTACTTTTCTTCAGTGATGGGATGGTGTGTTCAGGGTCATCTGTCTAACCACACACAGAACTTGGAATGACTGTCATCCGGCTGCACATTTCACACAGGATGGTAAAAGAGTGCAACCCTGGTTAGAGGATGGATCAGTGTTTTATTGCAGAGCAGTGCTGAGGTTTGGCTGCACAGCTTTAGAATGAAGTCACAGAAATACTTTGAACTTGTGACCTGAAACTGCTTCCTGGTTTCTGGCCTGCAGGTCTTTCATTAGGACATTTTTTTGGTTTAAGCTCATTGCATTTCCACTTTCTCTCTCCACTCGTCCGACTTCAGCTGAGCTCCAAGTTCAGCCAGTGCCTAAATGTATTCATTGAAGACAGATGTGTATGCATCATGAAATATCATAGCAGTTAATGAGAATGTCAGTGTCTCTAAATTTGTTTCTATTTTACATTGAAGGATATTCAAAACCACAAAGCTCTGTTTAATTCCAAACAGCACAGAATACTGATGTTTATGACCACAAACTTTAACAACCTAAAAAAGAGGTTGCAGTTAGCTAAATAACTCACTGCACAGTAAATGTGAATATTGCAGCTGTAATTTAAATGTCTTCATGAAATAAACACTGATATTTAAACAATATCTGTTTGATTAATAGAATACAAACACGAAAATCCAAGTTGACATATAAATATATAAATAATATCATAATCATAATATCATAATAAATGATATAAACTGCATTAGGGGATACTGATACGATATAGCTATTCGAGATGTTAAAATTTCTCGGCCAGGGGTATGTGGTTATTAACATGTATCTGAAATGCAAAGCAATTTTGCTTTTAAAGAACTAAGAATAATTAATAATAATAAAGATTTATTTTCTTTTACGCACAGAAACCAAAATCCGGATACTTACCATGCAAATGTTTATCATGTACACAACTTTAGTTTAGCATGTTAGCATGCTCACATTTGCTAATTAGCAAACAACACAAAGTACAACTGGGGCTGGTGGGAATGTCATTAGTTTTGCAGGTAGTTTGTCATAAACCAAAGTAACAATTTTATATTTGAAATGAAAAGTGGAGGAATCACCAAAGTTATTTCAATTCATCCTGCGGGGGCATGAATGTCTGCACTAAATTTCATGGTAATCCATCCAATATAGATATTTCACTCAAAAATACAAATGTCAACTTCATGGTGGAGCTAGATTGAAACTCACACATTAGGGACCACATTAGGATATATCAGCTTTGAACCAGGAACCATCTGTACAAAAGGTTATACCAATCCATCCAGTGAATGTGAGATATTTGATTAAATAATTAATAAAATCACTTCAGGGTGGTGCTACAGGAAATGGCAGGAGATCATCAAAGTTAGTAGAATTCATCCTCTGGGGAACGAAAATGTCTGTAAAAAATTTCACGACAATCCATTGAATAGCTGAGATATTTCAGTGTGGACCAAAGTGGTATATTTACTGTACTGTACAATTTTTAGGTGCTTGTACTTGAGTATTTCCATTATCTCCCACTTTATATTTCTACCCTTCTACATTTTAGAATCAAATGCTGTCGTTTTTACTCTACTAACTTGAGTTACCAGTTATTTAGATCAATATAAAATGATGCATTATTATAAATTAAACTACCCAGAAGTATATAAAGCAAATAATGAGCCCCACCTTTACCAACTGTAACATTAAACTGATCAACGTACTAATGCGTCAATAATCCGGTACTATATTATATTATACTATATTATCAAGTATATTATTATTATGAAATGGATCATTCTGCCATTTTACATTTGGTACTTAAGTATTTTGACACAAATACTTTTGTACTTTTACTTAAGTAAGATTTTGCATGCAGGACCTATTCTTCTTCTTCTTTTTGCTGTGGTATTGCTAATTGTAAGTAAAAGATCTGTGTACTTCCTCCATCACTACATATTACAGTTCACAAAATAAAGAACTTCATTCAGCATCATCATCAACATTATCTAAAAACTTAATTACATTAACAAAATCGCCAGGCCAAAGTTTTATATAGAAAACACAATAAAAATATAGAAAAGTAACTTGTAAAATTTTAATTTGCATTGAAATTTGAGTCCTTCTCTAAAAGACCTTTTCCTCAATTTGTAGTTCCAGTTCAGCAGCACCACACAGTGGTTCAGATAGTTGCTCAGCAGCTCTCCAGTGAGATGGTTTCTGTTCTTCTAATGAATTGCAGAGACTTCATTGAAGATGTGCTCACTCAGAATAGACAAGGGTGGTTAGGTTGTTATAATTTCTTGTATATCACTGCAACCAAGTGTATTACATACACATACACATATGCATACTTTCTTTAGTTCTTTTACAAGTGCCTATTTTGATTCAATTTCAGTTAGCTCTATTGTTTAATTTATTGTGTCTATTTATATATTCTATACTTTCTATTTTATATTCTATTGTATACTTGTATTCTATATTTTTAAACAGTGCAATATATGAGACGCGATGGAGATGACAATTTCCCTCAGGGAACCTCCCAAAGGGATTAATAGAGTACTCTGTCTGTCTGTCTGTCGGGCTGTCTGCCTGTCTGTCCGTCTGTCTATTATTCAGAAGAAGCGGAAGAACAAGCGATTTAAAAGCAATCACTTTCGCCTCCACTGAGGCTGTGACTATGGATATTTTCAGTGGTGTAACTTGGAAACTGTGCATGTTTGTCATCATAGAAAGAGATCATAAGTTGTGATATTTTTGCAACTTCAAGATAAAGATCAAGATAAAGAAAATGAGCCCCTGGACATACTGTATATTGTAAGAACAAAACAAAACAAAACATTGTCAGTATCAAATATATACAGTTTACAGACAGAGATAGTGTATGCACAGGACACACAGACTTTGCAGAGCAGTGTTGTTAGCCTTACTTATCAAAAGCACACAGAGGTTGTGCTATTCTTTATCAGCTGGTATGCAGAGAAGAAAAGTTTCTGTTGGAGGAGGTAAAACAGAGAACAGAGCTGAACGCAAGTTCAGTTTCAGTCCCATCAGCAAAAACAGGGTTCCAATTCCAGTTCAATTCATTACATGTTAAGTTGTTACTGGACTAAACTCTTTATGATATTTATGTTATGAAAATCTACTAAATCAGAATCTTTTTGGTATAATCCACAAAACCCTCTCAACATTTTTAAATGTGACGTTTTCTCACACAGCATATATAATATTTACAGAATTCACCTTTAACCTTTTAAACTGTTATTACAATCAAACATACATTTTGAGTTTTATGATGCGAACAGCACGGCTCTGTGAATCACAATATCAGTCTGTAGGTCCAACTTTGGTCCAGACGTAAATATCCAAACTGCTATTGGATGGACTGCCACAAAATGTTGCACAGACATTCATGATCCCCTGAGAATGAATCACACTGTTTGATGATTCCCTGACTTTACCTCTAGGGTCACTAGCAGGTTGACATTTATGAGTAAGATTTAGGCCTCATTTAGCTGCTAGCATGGCTTTAGCCTAGTCTTTTAGTTTGTTTGGTTTCTTTGTTGTTGTTTTTTTGTCTCCTTAAATCCCAAAACATGTTTCCAGTTCAAATTTTTGAAGAATTTTCCCCACTTTTTTCAGTCCTGATAACATTTTCTGCTGCCCACACAACATCAGCAGCTGTGAGCTGTGAGATCACTGATTTGGAAGAAAAAACTGAGGTGAACACACATTCCTTGCATTGTAAAGCTGTAAGCCTATGGTCAGTACAGATTGCTGAATGTTTAATGTTTAAAACCTAAGACTGTGAGAAAAAGGGGTAAAAAAATAAAACACTTATATTGCTCTGTAGTTAATATGCAGGTTGTGAAGAGAAGCTGCATTAATAATGATTAGATTCCCTCTTTTTTTGTCTTGTAGTTGTGAAAGGACCTCAGAGAGAAGAAGGAGGAGGACCAGTTTGATAATGGAAGAAGGAGGCATGGAGAAGTGTGAAGGTATGATATTGACACAGTGATAAGTTGCTAGTTCTGTTCTATATTGAGCGAAAGATCATGTTGAGGGTTGAAGCTTTTCTCAAGGTTTTGAATTGATTTTCTTGCCATAAATTAGGTGTAATTATAAAAGCATTTTCTAATTTTAATTCTAATTTTCTGATGTGTTTGCGATGAGAACCATTACAATATGTTTACAACTTTTGCTATCCGTTTTGTTCAGGTGTAAAGTCGATCAACTGAGTATAAATGAGGGGTGGAGAAGGTATCATTGTTTCTGTACACATTAAAACACAGTACCAATGAGTTGAGTTGTGGTGTTATTTTTGTATCACAATTGCGTTATTTACAAACTGATATATGGTTATTGTAACCCAGTGTGTTAGATGCAACAAACTCAGGTTTTACCTTAAAACTGTCACAAATTTATTGTTAGTTATATAAATGATGTGCATATGATATTCATAACTGCAAAGGACAAACATTAGCACCACACTGCTTAGTCCATGAATTGATTAGTTGATTGACAAAAGATGAATAATTACTCTTATAGCAATTGACAAATTTTTGGCAAAAATGCCAAGAAAATTGATGATTCCAGCTTCTCAAATGTCTTATCTTCGATCTAAACCTTAATTGTACTTTAAGTACTTTAAGGTTTTAAACATAGACTGCATAAAACATGGATGAATTAAACTTATTTGATGAAACACGCCCACTAAGCTTGAAAATACCAAAGCTTGCCAGCTAACCCTGTGGTGCCAGCCCACAATGGCATTGGCTCTGCTACTTTACTGAATTCCTCCTGAAATGCTGGCATAGTAATGATACATGTCAACACTTTAGCCTAAAGCCGATCATAATCAAATGGATTCTGGAGTGCAATAAACTTAAAACGCCTGTTTTAGTAATCCTAAAAAAAAAAAGTTTGAGTTTGTGGGCTGTCAAATTCTACATTGCTTTGAAGCCTCAATATCCAACTCCAGCTCAACATAACATTGATGCAATGGTATTTCTGGAATCATAATGAAATAGGACATTAATATTTTGAAGTTACATGTCTTATTGTATTTGCATGTACCTTCACAAGTCTAGCATAATGTTATGTTAATATTAAATTGCCCCTATGGCAAGTTTAAGATTGTATAACATTAGCTAACTGACGTGGTGGATCTTTATTGTCAAACTGCACATAGATGTCTTTTATTCAAAGGTTTTAACGTTATAAATTCTAATACTTGTCTACTTATACAACAAATGCGATGATATGCTACCATTAACCAATGTTAGCTTAGATCAACCTCCTCTCTCTCTCCCAGGAGAAACCCATCCCACAGTCGACACAGCAGCACAATCAAACTCCAGCCAACAAGCAGCAGAACAAAGGGCTAGAGGGCTTATTCATTATCTAGCCAATTACTTAGTAAGTTAACCGCACAGCAAGCCATGTCTGGTATTTGCATGAAAAATGATCCGAAAAGCCAGTCAATCAAAGCCTGTAAATGAAAGCATCATCCTCAATTGTGAATAATTTCAAACTTGGCAAGTTTTAGATGAGTGAGTTATATGAAAATAAAATCACGCCCTGTACAGTTATCATGAAGGGGGAAATTAGCTATAGGGATCAAACTGACTCCCTTTGGGAGCCAGCCTAAAATGGTCATTTGTGGAACTGCAGTTTTTGTTAGCATTTGTTAAAATCACCTTTGGCTCTAGGAAATTGTGATGGGCACTTTTGCTCTTTTTTCTGACGTTATATAGATTTAATTATCAATAGAGATAATAATCAGCAGATTATTTGATCATGACATTAATGGTTTCAATAACACACATATTACTGACAGTCAGTGACTTGCAAGTTTAAAAAGAGCTGGAGTGCATTATGACAATTCACCTCTATACCATATTTTAGTCTGTGTAAATAACTCAGCAGTATTGTCTTGATGCTAAAATGACTCAGTTTTGACCCCATGATATTAAGTTTTTAGATAATATTCTTCAGAATTTAAGTGCACAATCACAATTGGCTAGTGAATAAGGTAAATAAACCCATTAATATCTGCATCAATTAGGGGATAACTGGATTTCTTGTTTTGCCTGGACGATGTTCATCATTCATCATTCGGATGTACATCCATTTGCTTTTGAGGTAAGACAAAATCAACCAGGAGTTTGTACACTCATAGTGTAACTAATTTTATGAATGCCTGAGTGACTTAAATGTTTGGCTCTCTCCATTAACTACCCAGGGCAGTGATATGTGGTATGGTGATCTTGAATCAGTGCTACAGTCAAAGCAACAGTGGACTGTAACTCTGAACAACTTTTCGAAATATGGCTGCTTTGTCACAGATTGCTGTTACAGGAGCCAACTTTTTTCCCTTGAGATTTGAGTAAACTCAAATCAAAATTTTGGTTTCCACTAAAATGTTGCCATGATCTCGAAGCTGGATTAACTGGATTACGGAAATAGTTGAAGGTTTCATTGATGCTCAAACTGAAGGGTTCTGACCAGATCCAGCTCTGATCCAACTGTTTCATTCCTCCTTAAAAAAGAGACAGAGAGCAAGGCGCAGCAGCTGCCATGATCTGGAATCTGTTGGAAATGACTCATCACTCTCAATGCACACATATCAACCTCGTCAAACCATGTCAAGTCAAGGTTCAGTCCATCAAAATTACAAAAATTTAAAAAAGTAAAGTTCAGTTTTTTAAAGCACTGAACTGTACTGAACTGTAATCACAAATGTAGTCCAACATGACATCACAGCTTGGTATCGTCAAAGGCACAACTGAGCACCCATAGCTTTGATGTCGACAATTTCAGTGATCTATAAGTGTATTCCAGTACAAATAGTAATTGCTCTTTAAGCTACAGCCTCATTAGCTGATGGTCAGAAACTGTAAACAGTTTAATCAGTCCAATCAGAAACATATTACAATGCTGCTATCTGTTGTCTTGGAAACAAGGCGAAGGCGCTTCAGGTAATAACTTTTTCATTTCCTAATGCATCATATATCCATGTTTCTACTAGCTGATCATCACATCCACATGGTCAAAGTTGAACAAATACAAACTCTGATCTGTGAACTTGCTGGAGCTGGCCAGGACATCAAGTTGAAACAGGAAATGCATTAGCCATTTTCTCATATCTTATCTAATCTACCTGACCCTTATTAAAAGTTACATCTGTCCCTCATCACCTTTTGTCTTATACTTTTTCTGGATCGCCTCCTAAATTTTCTTCCTCTTTCTCCATTTCCTCTTATTTCTTTCACCTGTTCTTTCTCTTTCACTCATCCCCCCTGCCCCCCCCCAAAACAAACCAGTTATTAAAACTAGGGTTGCAACTAATGATAACTTTTGTCACAACTTTTGCCGGGTAGTGCCAGTAGTACAGGGGCACATTAAAATCATTTAAATTTTAAATTTAATTTGGAGCCATTTTGGGGTCACTTTCACCATCAAATACAATTTTAAGTATATTTTTAATTATTACCAGTCTACAGATTAGACTTAATTATTTGTACATTAAATAATTTAGGGCTGCAATTAATGATTACTCTTACTATCAAATAATTTGCAAAGTATTTTTTGAAAAATCATTCACATCAAAAAAAATATAGAGCTCATAACTCAAAGATATTTAGTTTATGATAATAGTAAACTTGAGACTCTTTAGGGGCTGAAACGAGTGCATTTATGGCATTTTTACTGTAATAATGAAAAAACTTAAAATGACTGATTATCACATTGTTGATGATTAATTAATTAGTAGAATGGCAATTAATAAACAACTAATCCTTTCTGTTACAAAAATAATTAGACTTATAATTGGTTATTGGAGTCACTTTTTA
Source organism: Centropyge bicolor (assembly GCA_037975185.1). Taxonomy (NCBI): domain Eukaryota; kingdom Metazoa; phylum Chordata; class Actinopteri; family Pomacanthidae; genus Centropyge; species Centropyge bicolor. Next base: position 1,752,282 of record JBBMOC010000070.1, read on the forward strand.
TACACTAACCCATTTTGAAAAAAAAGTATCACTAATATCATTAGTGTATGGTTGTGTTTTTGATGACTTTTTTTTTTTTTTTTTTTTTAATCTTGTTAAAAACAAGAATCTTCCATTTTACCCTTATAAATCCTATTTGAATGTGCCTTTGTGGCTATATTATCTTTCTGGTCTTATGTAAAGCCCTTTGAATTGCCTTTTGAAGATGTTATATAAACTTGCCTGACAGAATTATGAAATGTAAATTTCAGGTTGTGCTCAGAGAAGAAGTGATAAAAAAAATTACAACAGAATGACATGTGGAGGGAAAACTAATACAAACTGCAATAAACTGAACTTCATAGAGGAACAGCGAGGTCTGTGTCAGAGTTAGTGTCAGTTAGATTAATCAGTGGGATAATTAGTGAAGAGACTGGCGGTATCTCACCCAGCAGTCCTTCAAACTGCTCGATGGCCAGCACCGCGTTGTCCTGCGTGCTGTGGTGGAGGTGGTTGGGCATCTTGGTCATGTTCCACGGCATGGACCGGCACAGAGGGATCCGCACCGACTCACAGGACGCCGCCCGGACCGCCGCCGGCCACAGCGCGCAGGACACGGCCAGCAGGGACACGGAGAGTCCCGGGCAGAGCATGTCGCTCAGTTCGGAGAGGGGACGCTGGAGTCACGGAGGCTGTCAGTGCTTCGGTGAAGGGTTAGATCCAGATAAGGCCGTGGTTCTGCTGCTGATGGGTGCTCACTGCTGCTGCTGTCCGGGCTGCGGGCAGCTCAAGGAAGCGGGAGGAGCTGCTTTCTTATTCAGCCTTTCACCTCCTCCTCTTCCTCTATCCCCTCCTCTGCTGTCCTCACCTCTCCTCTTTCTCCTCCTCTTCTTCGTTTTCCCTCTCCTCTCCCCTCCCATCCCCTCCCTCCCCTCTCCCTCTTATCCTCCATGCTAAAAGAAAGATTCCTTTTTGATGAAAAGTCAACAGCAGTAAAGCCGTTAAAAGCTCATAGATGTGCGTGTCATTACATTTCATGAAATCAGTGGTTCGTCAGGCAAAATACCAATACAACAATGTGAAAATGCTCCTGCCTTCAAAATCATTCTTAAGCAAAAATAGTTAAATGTATCAAAAATAAAAGTAAAAGTAAAATGTACCCTGTGACAATCCATGATTCTATCTGAAAGTATTCGATTGTTAATACTGTTGTATTGATCTGTTGGCCACATTTTATTGTTGTAACTGCTGCAGAATGAGTTAGTTTGAACTACTTCATAGCTACAGTCCACTTCAGTGGTGCCCAACCCAGGGGTCCAGGCCCTCCAAAGGGACATCAGGGGTCATCAGATGATTAATGGGAGAGGAAAATGTAAAATACAATGTTTTATACAAATCTGTTTTCAGATTTAACTGATGGATAAGGAGTGAGGAGTTAGACTATTAAAGTGAACCCTCTGAGAAATTTAGAGCGGAAATGTCTCTTTGCTGGAACTGATAACAGTGGTAGCTATCTCCAGGCTAGATATTTGGTGTAAAGTCAGTGAGCAACAGTTTGCTTTGCTTCTCATTGAACCCTAGTTATGAGCTTAATGGGGTTTTAACAAAGTGAGTTTTGGAGGTATCACCTTGTCTGTCCGCTGTCACAAACCTTTCAGTTGGCTACTCTAAACCTCAAGTCTTGAACGGAGATAGTGAGCTTTGTAGTGGGTTGAAATGCCCATGTTGTATCACAAGCTCTAAGAACACGTATTCCTGTAATAATGTGACAGAATCATGACTGGTCCTGCGTCTAGTGTCTGTCTTGTCTACTATGTGTGTTTGGTCATGGCTGTATTAACCTACTTGGGGGCACTTAGGCAGATATGAGCAGCTGGGTCCCTTTTAACCTGTTCCCTTTTCTGTGCATTGTGTACAGTATTCCTCTTATGGAATCTAACAGATCTCCAAGGCTGCTGTGTGATAATCTGATGAATTACAAAATAATTTGGGAATATACTGGTATATCCTGTATGCACAGTATTATTATGGATTATTATCAGAAATGTAGACCCTCCTTCAGGCCCTTATGTCAGTAGATATTGTGATATAAATGCAAAACACACCAGCTGTGTTACAAAGCGTCACATAGTTTGACGTGTTAAATGACACCTGTACTACACACCTAATGGGTCATACATACGAAGTAAGTGGTCATTATAGAGTAGCTGGCATGTGTCAATCTGTGAATTGAAAGTGATAAAACTGCTACTTTTCGGAAGAGTTGTGTATCCCAGTGAGTGGACCTGCCATTTTGAAATGTGTCATCACAGGTTGCCATGTGTGTAGGCTTACAGAGGAAATGGTGGGTGTAAGTGGCATGGCTGTATGAATGTGTATGAATGTCTGATGGTCAGTCAGTCCAACACTTTTTCCCAGACTGAAATATCTCAGCAACTATTGGACAGATTGCCATCTGCAACTATTTCTGCCTCTGGAGCTATAGAGTCTGGATCTGAGTTTGCAAGCAAGCTACTGTTAATGTTCAAAGCAGATGGCCACCCACCTTGAGCCTGGTTCTGTTTAAGGTTTATGCTGATTAAAAAGAAGTTTTTTTTTGCTTGCCTATGATGTCAATTAGACCTGCTCTATCTGAAAAGTTACCTAAGATTTTTTCTGTTGTTATTTGGCACTATATAAATGAAACTGAATTTAGTTGAATTGCAATTTTGGACTGACTATCAACATTGGTTATTATCTGACTTCTCAACCACCTGCACCACCAGCAGATCAAAAATGTCAATTGAAGTATCTTACCATCTACTCAAAGTTTCATGTCAATCACAAATTATGTGATTAAATTTATGACTTCCGGACAAAGGGAACATAATGAACTTAGCGATCACCTGACTTTTCCTCTAGCGCCCGTGTTGTTGTTTTGAGTGAAATGTCTCCAACAACTTGGATGGACTGCCATGACATTAAACTTGGTTCAGACGTTCATGTTACCCTCAGGATGAATTTGAATCACTTCGGTGATCCTCTGACTTTCGAGCACATCGGACCGGACAGATCAGACTTTTAAAATAAAATAAGATAACATAAACCTTTATTCATCCCACAGTGGGGAAATTCACAAAAAGTCTGCTTCACCTGGCACCCACAGTGGCTGGCCAGTGGATTCAATGTGAGGTGACAGTGCTGACCAACAGTCCACCATGTAGCTAGGCCATAGTTCTGAAAAACAGTTTGTCCCTCCACGATTGATTGTTTTTCTTCTGTTTGATGGTCACATCATTGTGCTGGTATCAGAATGTGATCTTAGATGTGATCTGGACTGGTTTGAGCCCAGTCTCAGATAAGGGTTCTCTGACTGACCTAAGCTGTGCAAGTGAGTTCAGGTATCTGAGATTCAGGATGATCAACAGGTCAGTGAATTAATTCGGAAAGAAATATTGTAAACCGCAAAAAAAAAAAAAAACCCCAATCCCATCTATACTCCAGCACACACCAGGATACACATTTCACATTTATTCCATTCAAAACAAAGTGAACTTCATATTTTGCATTTTGCTTCATCAGATTTGCTCTGTGCTTGATCATTTGTGATCAGTGGAGAATCCAAGGGATTTGCATGCCACAATACAAATGTACCTCTAACAGTCAACAATAATAGGTCAAAGCAAATATAATTCTACTGTACAGAATTAGATATAAATATTACATTTCTATTTCTATTAGTTAATGCAATAAATGAATGTCATGAATGAGCACAAAATCTGGATAGTAGTAGGCCAGCAGAAAAAAGTAGAGGAAACTGTACAAAACACATAATACATTTTGATACATTACAAAAGGAGAAAGTGAATACTATTTGGAGTAGATATTAAATGTATCTGTCTTAATAAGGAAGGAGAGGAAAAATAGTTGTGCCAAGAAGGATTTAGTGTCTCAACTTTACCAAAAGGCACAGTGAAACAATGTAGGTTAGACGTACAAGCATGTTACAAAAATGAACTAAGTCTAATGCCGCATTCAACCCATGTGGCTCCGAGGAGTTCAGAGTATTGTAGAACTGACCCTTTCAATGCTTTTGTAGTGTCTCATAATAAGAATATGTTATGTTGTTTTTGGTTTTAATAAAAGAAAGTGTAGCTGCTTAATGTTCAGCTGTTAACATTTTCAGATTAGACTTCATTTGGCCTATAAACCCACATGGATACATTAGCATAATAATGACATGTGTATACATAATAAACTTTCTAATTTTATATTTTTTACCATTGTGAGGGTGGCAGATGGCTTTAGTATCGTATCATAAGTATTAGAGCAATATTTAGATCTATTTTCTATTTCTTACACATAGGGAATGTGTCAGGACCGCTGCTCCTGCCCCTGCTGGCAACTAGTGGAAAGCCCTGTTTCTGTCTCTCTCTCTCTCTCGCTCTCTTTCTCTCTCTCGCTGTCTGTGTGGGTCAAGCAGCAACCTCCAGCGATGAAAAAATGAAGTCAACACAGTAGTGCAAGGAGCAGGGGCAGGTTCCACAGGGGGGGGGTTAATAACACACCCGTTTAAAGTCTGACATCGCGCATAATGGAGCTCATCCAGTCACTGAACTTCGTCTGTTTCTGTGCTGTTTTCAGATAAGTTTTCATGTGAATATTGAATAAATAACTCAGAGCAGTTAATTGTACTAACTCTAACTGTACTGTTACTGCACCGCCAGCTGTGTGGTGTCTCTGTCTGGGATGTCTGAGATGGTGGAGATGGTGTTTCGTTAAACAGGCTTAGTTCAGCTCCACGCTCGCTCCACCTCTTTATCCATATTTGGATTAACTGGATTTAGACTACGCCCCACTGTCAAGATGGCTGCGCTACGATTTGCTTCATTTTTGTTCTACGGGTCTACGGGTGACATCATGGACACTACATCCATGTTTTATACAGTCTATGGTGCAGGTGTGTTGTGCTGAGGCTGAGCCATCAGCACCTAATCAGCCACCTCCTGCTATTAAAATCCGTTCAGATATATACTCATTGCCAGAATGTAGACTTTGTTTAGCAGTCAGTGTCACTCAAGCCACATTTGCATTTTGCTAACTTGAAGTTATTTCTTCACTAATGCTTATTTACTCTACTTCCAGCCCTGTGACCAGCCTCCCACCTCGTCTCCCTCCTGCTACAGCACAAGGACTCATAGCTAACCTCAACCAAACATCTCCCCTGGACTCCACACACATCCACCCTCCTGTAACAGACTGGATCCTGGATTCTTCCACTGGCCCTCCGTCAGCTCCTGCTCCTGGCTAAACCCCCTGCTCTGCTCTGTCTGTCCTGCTCCCAACTTCAGCTTACACTACCTTGCTTCGTCAGTAGATCCTAAGTTAATCATGATTTTGAGTTGGTGTTTTTGTGTCTGCATCCTGGGTTTGCTGTCTAGCTGCGACAGTACATTCTGGCCACTATGAATCGGAAGCCGGAACAATCAGGATATGTTCAATCAGCTTAGCTTGCTTACGAGCCAAATAAATACACTTTCAAATCAGGTGGCTCAATTTCACCCAGGTCAGTTCACAGAGCTCCCTCTGTGGCACATGTCCCCAGTCGTAGTTTGGTTCAGTCACCCCATGAGCCTTTTGTTCCGGTGCCTGAGCGTTATGGTGGAGATTTGGGTACATGCAGGGCCTTCCTTACCCAGTCTTTAGTTTTTGAACAACAGCCATTGTCTTATAGTACTAATTGCTCTTGCATATCCTTTGTAATTGATTTATTGAAGTGCAGCTCTTGCTTGGGGTTCAGCGGTCTGGAATGGGCAATTGGAGATCTGTAATTCCTATGAGGCTTTTACTCTGGAGATGAGTAAAGTGTTTGACCACCCAGTCTGTGGCAAGGATGCCTTGAGGCGTTTTTTCTACCTACACCAGGGCTCCCGCAGTGTGGTTGAAATGGTGGTTGAATTTAGAAATTTAGCAGCTGAGTCAGACTGGAATAATGAGCCCCTCCAGGGAGCCTTCCTTAAAGCCCTCATTGACCCTGTAAAAGATGAGCTGGCATGCAGAGATGACCCAAAAACACTAGATGAACTGATTTTCTTTTCCATCCACATAGATAACAGGCTTTGTAAACGCCGGAGGGAGTGGAATGCAGGTTCCCAGCTTCAGATGGCCAGCATGTCTACTCCATTCCGTCATCTTGCTCCACCTTCTCCTGCCTACAAACCTGCAAGCCATCCTGAACCCGAACCCATGCAGATTGGATGAGCCCAACTGTCACCGTAGGAGAAGGCATGTGGACAAGAGTCCAATGCCTGCCTGTATTGTGGGATGCCCTGCCATTCCTCATTACCTGTCCACCTGCCCCATCCGACCAGCAAAAAAGCTGACTCATCAGTAACCGGGGAGATACTGGTGAGTCGAACTACCTGTCTATCTCCCACACGTTTCCAGCTTTTTGCCTCCCTCTTTTGGCTCAGCCAGACATTGCTCCTCTCAGCCCTCATGAACTCTGGAGCTGAGGAGAGTTTTATAGACAAGAATGTAGTGGTGCAGCTAGGGATAGAGACAATGGAGCTCCAGTCACCACTAGAAGCCAGGGCCCTTAATGGCCAATTATTAGGCAAGTTACACCTGATAATGACTCCAGTTTTACTTCTGCTTTCCGAGAATCATCAAGGGACCTTGCAACTCCATGTCATTGACTCCGTCTACAATCCACTTGTGCTGGGACATTGATGTGTTGTCTCTTACAACCCCCCTACTTGGAGTTCCCAGCTTCCCTGGGTGGAATATGCACATATTACCCTGCCTAATGCTTCGTCTAGACTGTCTCCTTTTCAGCGTTCTCTTAGATATCTTGGCTTTGTTTCTTAGTCAAAAACAGGAGATTGCTGTACCCCCAGTCCAAGCTCAAATCCGCCATTATGAGAGAACCTGGAGACGGGCCCGCTCCGCCCTTGTCCGTGCCTCTGCCAAGACTCAGACCCAGGCCAATTGCCACCGTGCCCTTGCCCCTAAGTGCACCACTGGACAAAAGGTTTGGTTCTGCTATAAGGACTTGCCTTTGAGAGTTGAGTCTAAGAAACTCCCCGCCATGTGGGACCTTCCGAGACTGAAGCTGTTGTTGACAACTGTGCTGTTCGTCTTAAGCTCCCTCCTTCTATGTGTATCTATTCAACCTTCCACATTTCCCAGGTTAAGCCCATTCTCACTAGTCCTCTGGCCCCCTCTTTGCCTCCCCCTTTTCCACCCAGGATGGTGGATGACGAGCCTACTCTGTGCGGCGATTACTAGATGTGTGCCGTCGAGGTTGGAGTCTTCAGTACCTGGTGGACTGGGAGGGGTACAGTCCGGAGGAGCGTTGTTGGATCCCACATCACCAGATACTAGATCCATCCCTTATCGGGGACTTCTGTTGTCAACATCCTGACAGGCTTCATCATGTGTCAGGAGGCTCTCGTCGAGAGAGAGGTACTGTCAGGACCCCTACTCCTGCCCCTGCTGGCAACTAGTGTAAAACCATGTTTCTGTCTCTTTCTTTCTTTTCTGTGTGGATGTAGTTGTGACTGGGGCTAAAAGTGTGATTGCAAGAGTGGAGCCACCTGCCCCTAATCACCTCTCCTATTTAAGACAGAGTTTAGACATCCATTCATAGCCAGAATGTATACTTTGTTTTGCAGTCATGGCACTCATGCCACATTTACATTTTGCTAACTTGCAGCTATTTCTTTGCTAATGCTTATTTGCTCTGCTTTCAGCCCTCTGACCAGCCTCTTGCCGTCTCCCCTGGACTCCACACACATCCACCCTCCTGTAACAGACTGGATCCTGGATTCTTCCACTGGTCCCCCATTAGGTCCTGCTCCTGGCTAATGCCCCTGCTCTGCTCTGCCTGTCCTGCTCCCAGCTTCAGTCTCCAGCCTGCTGAGTGTTGCTGTACTCTGTTTGTCCATACCAGCCCTGAACCCTGGCAGCTAAGCTCTATTTGTTAGATGCTCTCTTTTTGTTGAATTACACTACCTTGCTTGGTCTGTAGTTCTTAGTTTGGTCCACCAGCAACCTTTATGCTTGTCTATTGTGTTTTTTTCCTTTTGTTCAGTTAATCTGCAGCAACCATTATGGTTGTCTCTTGAAGTTATTTCCTTCTGTCCAGTTAATCTGTGAATAAACAAAGTTGTAAAAATCAAAATCCTAATTTTGAGTTGTTGTTGAGTTGAGGTGTTTTTGTGTCTGCATCCTGGGTTCGCTGTCTAGCCATGACAGAATGTTGACTAGAATTTCCTTAAGATGCTGACTTTGGGCATGTAAAACAATGTTTCTGTCAGTATCTTTTTGAAATGTATTTCCCCACTCACATTTATGGATATTAATACATTTTAAGAAGTAAATTTTCTCTTGCCTATAACCTATGGTAAATCTCAGTGTAGGCTGAGGATTAAAGTGCAAAAACCACAGAATTCTTCCTCAGGAGACATAAAATACGAAAGCACATCATCAATAAATATCAAACAGAACAAAATGTTCTACAATAAGGAATATTGTTGAATATGTACCATTTCTCCCAAAGATCCCTAAACAAAACTAGCCACTAGCTTAAAAAAAAAATAGGAGTAAAGGGAGACCCCATGCAGTTTGTGAACAGATGTTTTTGTTTATTATTAAATATTACATTAAATATTTAAAACTCAAAATGCATTTAGTAAGAATTCAAAACAGTGCATGTCCTCAAGGCCACCTTCATGTGGAATGCTTGTAAGTTTCCACAGGAATAGTTACCAAAAATGTACCCCTGGGTCTTCTCACTTCGGACAATAATTATCATGTCTCTCCCAAAAGATGGTAAAGTTCTTACAATATCTTTAATGAAGTGATCTGAAAACTTAGTCAATTGTTTGGATGAGTTGTTCCGTGCAACAAAAGGCCTTCCTGTAAATTCACAAGCCCCTTATGCATCTTAGGTAGTATATAGAATGCAGGGGTGGCAGGATACCGCTTTTAAAAACTCATATTTAACCTTTGTAATCCAATTTCTATTTAAGGTTTTGTCTCTGTCAATGCTGATCTGTTCACATGGGTTGTTAGATAACTTATTAAAAGCATCATTACTCAGCTCTACGACATAATGCCATGGTGGTGTTGAATACCACTGACCTTTAATAGCATGATCACTCATGTCCTCTTCACTTGCCAATAAATGCTCCCCGTTGACTTGCCCCTCTCCTCTTTTGGGTTTTCTAGTTCAGGACTTCTTCTCCTTCTGATCACTTATCCAGTTATACACTGATCTACTTATGTAATCCTCTGCATCATGCTCAAATTTCTTTCTTTCTTCTTAAGCTTTCTGTTCATTTTCCAAAGAAATAAATTCTTCTGTAAACTTTTTGTCAGTGGCTATAAAATTGTCTCTGCCAATTTCACTTTTCATCTCTTCTTTGTTTCGGACAGTGTGATGTTATGCCATTTAAGGTAAATTTCTTTCATTGCTAAATAATCATTTTTTACCTTGAGATCGTGGTGAATATTTATGTAGCTCATAATATATTGCATAATTAATAGTGCAGTCATGCTGAGTGACAGCTGGCTTCTGGGTGTCTGCTCCAAAGATAAAACTCATTCAAGTCAGTGAACTTGATCTCTTGGTTGTATACATACAAATGATGGAAAATTAACACAGCTTACTCTGTGGTTAATTATACTACCTGTCCAAAAAGTTTGTGCTCTAGTTTTTTAGTTTTTAATCACCGAATTAGCCAGCTTATGAATTAGCCTCGAGTTAGCCCTCTAGCAAGTTGCAATATGTCTGTACTCTGCTGTTTGTGGGTCTGATTGTTGGCTGGAGTTTGATTGTGCATCTAATGATTGAGTTTCTCTTGGGTGTCCAGGACGGATTTCTCCTGGAGGAGACAGTGAAGATTGATCTCATCTAACAATACAAACAGGAGCTGGTAGCCACAGTTATTAAATCGGCTGCACCAAAGTAAAAATGTTATAGAGAAGTGTTATGATTTAAAGTGATAATACTTTTAAGCAAAGGTGTCTGTGTGAGGTTGGAAAATAAAGGTATACCATGTTAGTTAGCTAACGTTATGCAATTTTAAACATGCCTGAAGTAACATTATGCTGGACTTGTGCAAAAGGTGTGCAAATGTGTTTGAAACTTAAAATATTGTATAAAATAAAAAATATATAAAATATGTCCCCTTTCATTATGATTCCAGAAATACCATTGCATAGATGCTGAGCTGGAGTTGGTTATTGAGGCTATACAATAATGTAAAATGTGATGGCCCACAAACTCAAACATGATAATCTTCATTACTAAAACAGACATTTCAAGTTTATTACACTTCAGAAACCGTCTGACTGTGATTGGCTGTAGGCTAAAATATTGAAATATAACATCACGCCTTCATTAAAGGAGGGACTGTGCAAAGTAGCTGAACCAGTGATGTAGTGGGTTGGTACCACAGGGTTCGCTGGCCAAGCACAGGAGCATACAGCCTAGCTTGTTCACCTTAGCTAACTTGGGGGTTTTGAGGTAGGTGAATATGTTTCACCAAACAGGATTCAGTTAGCCCGCCTCAGCTCCACCCACACTCTCCCCACTTTCTCCCCTCTCTTTACCCATTTTTGGATTTACTGGGAGTGTGGTAGCATCAGGCAGTGTCACAATGGTAATGGTGGAGCCACCAACAATGGGCAACAGTTGCTCCTTAGAAACCTTTGTGTGACATCACAGACACTATGTCCATGATTCATACAGTCTATATGTTGATTGTCCAGGGATGTTATTAGATGCAGGAGCTTTACTCACTTTTACTCTCATCAGGGATTTTCCTACATCCGCTGTAGATACTGACAGTGGCTGGCCCTCTAGAGGCGGAGTAGGGTCGACAGCTGACTCTTTGTTACGGAGATCAAAGTGAGTATAAAATGTGTAAAGCATCTGGCAATGTAACTTCGCACATGAGTGGGCGCTCCTGCTTTTGTAGCCTGTGATGTTCTTCACCTGGTGCATATCTTTTGTATTGTTAGTGTTGAGTTCCAGTCCCTCCTCTGCTTTGCTACCAGCTTTCACTCTTGCTCTGGTGGTTCTGTATGCCTCCTTGTCACCTGACAAGCCTGAAAGTTTTCTTTGGCTCTGGATAGTTCCCTCTTCTATCCAATCATTAAGGCTTTCTGGTTGGAAAGTACTTTCATCATCTTTGTGATCACCACATCATCAATACACTTGCTGATGTATGATGTCAGTAGTGATGTGCATTCCTTAAGATTGATATGGTTTTCCTGGGAGGCAAGGAACATGCCATGTGTGCACTGCAAACAATACTATCAAGCTGCTGTAGCTTCATCTGTTCACAATTTCATTTTTTTCTGATGGTTTGACCTTTTAGTCAGCTTTAATTAGGTAGGCAAGAGAAGCACAGAAATGTGGTCTGATAGACCAAATGGGGATGAGGCGGGGCCTTGTAACTACCAGGAATGTTTGTGTAAACATGGTCCAGGGTATTGTTTCCCCTGGTGGGGAAATGGACATGCTGGTGGAATTTAGGAAAAATAGTTCTAAGATCTTTTGAATTAAAATCACCAGCTACATTAACAATGTCATCCAGTTATTTTGTCATGTGACTGCTGATGACCTCATAGAGGCATTTTTTTTAGTTTGCATTTGGAGGATGACAAAGGATAATAGCTGCAACAAAATCACTGGTGAATTTTCTAGGTAGATAATATGGCCCAAAATTCGACTTCTGGGAAGCACTGTCAATAAACTTTGACTGTGTTTGAAACAAAGCATTATTGATGTAAATACAGTGCCCAACCTTGTCTTACATGCTGACAACACAGAACACAGTCTGCCCATCAACTGCAATATCTGGGATGTTATGATGGAGTCTGGTGTCTGTAAAGATGTGGGCACAACAATCTCTGATTTCCTGTTGCTGAGTTAGCCAGAGTCTTATTTCATCCATGTTATTTTCCTGTGACCGGACATTAGCCAGAAATTGGCTGGGTAGAGGAGTAGCCTTAGGCCCAAACTGGGTTAGCTTAGCTCTTATCCTGGTTCTCTTCCCTCTTTTCCTGGGGTGATCACACCGCTTGCAGTGACGTTCAGGCCAGCTGGTCTGGCTGGGTGGTCGGAAGATGTCATAGGCATTCATTGTCTCAACGTCCGCTGCACTTAATCCTGTCCCTGCACTTACTTTTTCTGATGCTGATGAGTGAATTTCTGTCATTAGCAATGCATGCTTCAGTAATTGAGGCAAAAAGTTACAAAATCCAAACAAAAATGTAGTAAAGATGAATGTTTTTGTACTTTTACTTATGTAAAGGATCTGAGTAGTCTAAAGCAAAGTTGGCTACTGTCATGTTATGAAGAAGTCTGCATCTCCAAGCATGCCCTGCAGTAACGCTCCTGTCATGTCACCATGGCAACCCCCTGTCCTTAACACAAAGCTAAGTAATCAACAGATTGTCAGCGGTTACATTGAACCAATTTAACCAATGAATTATCAACTGTCGACCAATAACTGACTGTCAGAGATGTAAGTATTTTACTGACTGACTGGTTCACTGGTGTTGACCTTTAACCTTGGCAGGCTTGTTACATTAGCAGTTCTATTATTGCTCAATTAATGTGAAATATGATGCTGCAAACTGCAACAGTAAGTGTGTGTATGTGATAGCAGTAATGGTTGTCAGATGTTGGAGGAGCTTCCCATGTAAGGGTTGAGTTACAGCCAACACACACACACACACACACACACACACACACACACACACACACACGCACACACACACACACACACACACACACAAGCACACACACGCACACACACAGTCTCTGTGGGTTTTCTGGCTCATGGATCATCATGCAAAGAACTGAGTCAGCACTTTCCCTTCCATCCTTCCTTCAGTCCTTCTTTCCTTGTTCCATCTTTCCATATTTCCTCCTCTCATTTTCTTTCTTTTTTCTTTCTTTCTTTCTTTCTTTCCTTCTTCTTTCTTTTTTTTCTTCTCTCTTTTTTGGTGTCTCAGTTCTCATGATTTCATCTCTGCAAGTGTGTTTGTGTTTCTGACGTAAAAGCCTCTCACATTTGGCAGGAAAATCTTATCAGTGGAACACACACACACACACACACACACACACACACACACACACACACACACACACACACACACACACAGTTTCTCTCCTTCCCTATTCCCTTTTCTCACAGTTTCCACTCCTCTTCTCTTTGCTCCTTGTATTCTCTTCTCACCTCTCCATTGTTTCCTCTCCTCTCCTTGTTTCCTCTCCTTCCTTGCTTCCTCCTTTCTCATCTGTTCTCTGTTTTGTCAACTCTCCCTTCATCTCTTCTTGTTTCTGCTCCTCTCCTCTCCTCCTCTCGTTTCCTTCCTACAGACTTCTGTAGAAACCTGATCCCTGATGACCCCCACCACCCCCACCCCCACCCCGTGTGTGTGTGTGCATGAATAGGTCAAATTTCAGTCAGAAAATTGTTTCTCTCTCTCTTTCCCTCTGTGTGTATTTGTGTGTGTGTGTGTGTGTGTGTGTGTGTGTGTGTGTGTGTGTATGTCTTATGTTTGTGTGTGTGTATGGTTGATGGAATGAAAAGGTCCGATTTCAGCCAGAAAACTGTTCCTTTCTCCCTCTTGCCTTTTTCCCCTCTCTCTCTGTACATGGAAATATTCTTGGAAACTACCACAATCTTTTCCAACATAAATAAGACTGCAGCTGTCCACACACACGCACCTATTGCAAAGGACTGAAAGTATACATATACATACATATATACATATATATATAGTACCTTATAGTGGAGTGAAAATGTAGAATTCGTCTGAAGGGAAGGTCAGTGGGGCATGACAAGAGTACTCCACCAATTAAGCATGGCATTCATGCAATATTTTTGGACTTATGATGGACAGTTTATTCTAAACATTCTGCCTCTTCATCAAACCCCGGCTCCTACATTAGCTACAATGTGACTGAAGTGCTGACAGATATGGGTGTTAATGCTAGTAGCAGTGAATGTAGCCTGGTGCTTCTGGGAATGGATAACAGAAGTCTGGTATATGGTAGTCTGGATTTGCGAACTTTGCATTGGCAGATTTTTTTCAAACCTGTAGTCTTCAGAACCAACCATCCTGACTCAAATGAAACATTTGAGAACATTTATCAGACTGACTTTACACAATTTTTTTTCCATAATATTGGGATATGGCAAGACAGGAACTGTGTGATTGTTAGATTTCACTAGTTTCACTCACTCCAGTGGAGTTGTGCGAAAAAAGAGTCAGACACAAGCTCAACACACCTGTTTAATCTGCTTTTCCATTCTAATATTTCAGGAACATCCTCACACTTCCATGAAAATATGCACCATCACTGTCCACTTGGAAGCGAACTGAAACCGTCCTTGTCTGCTGGGCTCAGCAGTCTGCCCCAGAGCTTTTACACACTTACACAATTTTATACTGAACCAAAAACAAAATAGTTAAGTATCAAAGCAGCCTAATTGATAGATATTTCAGAAACATCATAATAATGGTATTTATGCTCACACTGGTCAGCAACTGCATGTATTTTTACAAAATTAGAGATTTTTGGGGTTATGTTACACTGTGACTACACATTAGCTGACTTTGATAAGTGGAACACAGATAAACACATTATTACTATAAATAGGAAATAAATGTAATATTTTTTTCTGTGTTCATTAAAACACAGTTAAGCCTCAGACTAAGCCTCAGCTTCATCAGCTATACTTTCAATAGTCTTGAAATCTCTAACATGAAGAAGTTGGGATGTGGCTCCCTCTTGTGGACCACACAGGAAACTTCCTCCACAAATGTGCCCATTTATATTTTAAACTCTTCTACATTGATAGACTGATGTAATGATTATTATTTTATAAAATTATTTTTTAATGTCATCATATTGAAAAAAACGTGTTTTATGTTCTCTTTGTTGTTTTCTTTGTATTTTTTTTATGAAGTTTTTGTTTTAAATGAGATCAAAGAAGGGTGCTGACAAGAAAACATGCCATAAAATTTTTTTCTTAAAGAATTTTTACTTGAAATTGGTGAAGGTTTGTATTAGTAGTTATGTTCTTGGCAGACTTGTTACTGTTATAGAGCACTTGTTAAAGACAGACAGACAAACAGACAGACAGATAGACAGCAGGTTTCATGTTACCCCTCAGCAGTTCAGTCTCACCTCCAGCAGAGTCGGACAAGTTCACAGTTGGGACACATGGACTACAGGTTTACAGGTAGTAAAACTGGATTTATTATGGACTTGGTCTAGGTTTAGTCAGCTGTAGAAACCTGGACCCGACTGAACATCTTACATCTTACTGTTTTTTATGTGTTTTTTCAGGAACAGAAGGTAATGAGGGGAGAAGTGTATTTCTTTTCTGGAAACTGAACTGATCATCACTCTGGTTTCTGTTGTTTAAACTGGACTATCTACCATCAGCTAAACCAGAGCCATTCTGAGCTGAGTTGGACCAACGCTGAACATCTGAAGAAAGAGGTTTATATCAGATTCATTATATTTTAAAACATAAATAAATACAGATTTCAATGATTTACAAATTTGTTTCAACCTATATTTACAGTACAGTATTTAATGTTCCGTTCTACCTGATTATTGTTTTCTGGAAATTATACACTCTATTATCAAGGCATTTTCCTCAAAAACAGAAATTTCAACAACATTGTGGCGTCAGAGTCAGGGGATCAATCGGATAAATTTTCTAGGTTTGTGTGTACAATATTTGTGCTAATCCATCCCCTAGATGTTAAGCTGTTTAAGTGGATAAGTGGAAGTCATGGACTGACCAAAGCCATTTGGATTCATCCTGTGGGGACCATGAACGTCCATGAAAAATGTCATTTAATCCATCTGATTCTGTACTTTAGTTGTGCAGGTGTTTGGTCACAAGCCAATGTGTCAATTCAAAATTTTACTTGAGGATGATGTTTGATAAAAAGTGAATAGTTGAAGTGAATATTTCAAGTTCATGGCAGTTCATCCAATGATTGTGCCAATAGTAGATGTTGAGATATTAAATATCCACTGCAGCCTGCAGTTTTATCAACTGCAGTTTATTTGACCTGCTCTCCATGGCTTTACACACTGGTTCCTTCTGAAGATACAAATCATTACAAACAGCATACAGACATATAGTTTTTTCTTAAAAGGCTCATTCATTTCAAAAACAACTGGTCATGATAGTTTTTAATAAATACTACTCAAGCGTGTGTAAGTACTGCATTAGACATTTAGTATTTTCGGGAGCAGGACAGTGGGATTGAGTCAGAATACACTCCTATTTGTGTGTTCATGGTAATAGGAATAAGACATATCAGACTTTGCATACACACAATAGAAATAACACAGACTTACTAGTAGATCAATTCTTTGTTGGATTTGGTCTTTTTACTGCATTTGGTGACAGTAAACATAATTTACAATATCACCAGACTAATCTAAAACTTAAAAGTGATATCACCTCAGCTTTCCCGTGTCCATTGTGCTAATTAGCAAATATTGGCAGTCTAACATGCTAGACAAAGAACATTGTACCTCCTAAACACCAGCATGTTAGCGTCAGCAGTGTTGGCATGCTGACATTAGAATTTAGCTCAAAACACCACTGTGCAGCCTCACAGAACCCCTAGCATGGCTTTACACTCTTGTTTATTTGAGATGTACATTTTCACCTCTTGTAATTTTCCAAGCATTTCATCCTGCATTCTACTTGCATATATCAACATATATGTCTACTATAAATATTATCTAACTAACTTTATTCATTTATCCTCCAGGTTGACTCCAGCCTCGTCCAGTTCAGTATCATCCAGTTCATCCATTCTGGTCTAGTCATGCAGTCCCTAACTGAGGAGATTCAGAGTTTCTCTCGGACGCAGCTGAGGAGGCAGTGTACTCGTGTGACATCCCTGAGTGGCCGCCGCATTATTGAGACCTGGAAGGGTTCTACAATCACTGTGGTTGAAGACCCCAGCCCCCCAGAGAGGCTGCTGGGATATGTTCCTGACACTTCCTGGGACCTGCAGGTCGGCACCGTCATGCCCTATCTGCTTCTCGGTGAGTGAACGTGGCATATACTTACTGACAGAGTAAAACACAGTAAAACACTGTCAACCGATGCTGACCAATGTAGAGTGTGTTGTGTCTCCAGTCAACCTACCAAATCTTATTTTCCAAACAATCAAAAATGGACTTCCATCAAAAGTACATCTTCAGTCATTGTTAAATTAGTGTCAAAGAGGTAAAGAAATAGTGAAGTCTGGATGTCAGGGTGGATGGGAAGACAGTACATTGCACAATTTGTCTGTTTAAAAGCTGTTTCACACAGATTATTTAGATATTATTTCTTCAGCTCACTGATGTCCCAGCTCCAGTTCGAGTGAATCATAACTACAACTGACCCAGCAATCATTGAGAACAACCACAAGAAACAATCTCAAATTTGTGTCCCCCAATTGTAATGTAATGTAATTGTAATTAAAAAAATTAGCAAATTTTAATTTTTAAATTAAAACTGAAAATGTAATTATAGCTACCCAGTTGTGCAGGAACTGCTGCACAAAATGGTGGGAAGACTTTTACAGCAGCTCCTGAAGGAACATAGAGAGAGGTAAAAATTTGTATCCAAATTTTCTGAATGAAATCAGTGTATTTATGTACAATAACATCTCTAGCTTGATATGGCCTTAAAATTGGATACATTTTAGTAACAGCTGCAAAGTAAAATATCAGTATATGTTATGTACTTGTTTAAGGACACTGGGATTATGTAATGGTATTGATTTTGCAAAACCAAAGACCAAGTTTACTTAATATACTTATTAGGTCTTACTTATCCCAAATAGCAAGGAGAAATAAAAAAATGCACACCAGACAAAAGCTTGGGTCTCAGGGGGATGGACATATAATACATAATCTGATAATAGAAATTGGTGTAACAGCAACATATTCTACCCAAAACCCAGATTCATCTTTGACAATGACAAAATAGACATGGCCCACCTAGCGCCCTACTAGGTGGATGGCTCAACCCCTCTTCCAGCCCTGTCCTCGCAGCCACCTTTAGTCCACCCCATATAACTGCCACCTCAGAGTAGAGGGTAACATGAGCTAGACGTGGGCGAGGAAAAAGGATAGATGTGACCCATCAGGGCTCACTGGATCACAGGTGGAACATAAATGACCCCGTGACCTACAGTAGACATGCACGCAACTGTGATGCCCTTTTCATGTCCGTTTTTTTGGTTTAGCTCCATGGACTGTGTCTTGTGCCAAAGAGTTAAATTTATTTCCTGAAATACTTAACTAACTAATTCATTAATGCATGTGTGTGTGTAGGTTCTCAAGATGCTGCACATGACTTTGGCACTCTGAGAAAACATAAGGTGAGTTTCTCCATAGAAACATTACACTTCCTGCTGACTTCATCCAAAGCATGATGGCAAAAACTTAAATTACATTTATCTCAAATGGAAATGAGAAAAGGAAGGAAAAAAAGCGACCTAGAAACAGTAGTTTTCTAAAGACACGCCAATTCATGGCATTTCTGAAAAGCCTGGCTTATTCTAAAAATGACAATATAGCTGAGCTAAGATTATGTCGACATTAATGCATCTTTTTCTCATCTATTGCATCCTCCAGCTAGACTAGAACTGTATTTTTATGTCTGTAAATGTTACAGCACTGGGTCAGTGTTTCAGTGTGTATATGTTAAAAGGGTCTTGATGACATAAGCTGCCTAGTAAAAGGGTTAAGGGGGTGTGTGCCAGTAAAGTTCAGAGGACAACCTTTAGTAGCCTCTAAAGTTCTCTGTGATCATTCACTTTAAATGTCAGTGTACCCAAATGAACAGCAGAGCTATTGTCATCCACCTGGATGACATGGCAATTAAAAATACTGTTTTTAGCACTGCAGCAAAGCAGCTTGGTAATGTAGTGACAGACAGACAGAGTAATAAAGTACTCTGTCTGTCTGTCTGTTTGTCTGTCTAGTGTTTATGGGCTGAAAGTAAATAACTAAATCATACTTGTTTAGTTGTCTGACAACAGAAACAGAAAAATATGTAAATGAGAGAAATTATACTGTGAATTTCATACTATATTAAAACACTGTAGGTGACCACAGAGAGCACGAGGACACAGAGTAACCGACTATGAATACCCTGACAGGTGACTGTGTGGTAGCAAATATCATCTTTAACATTTTTGTGATCATGCATTTTAAAAGTTAATGTAGCCAATGGTACAGCACAGCTGTTGTGATTAACCTGTATTTATGCTGATTTCTGTCTATATGTGTTTTTTGTAATTATTTGATTAACCTGTCCCTGTTGGCTGTGATACATTGTTGTCATTTTCCAACTGAAATGAGGGCAAAGTTTGTTCAGGTGTATCACTGTGGACAGAGGTCTCTGGTCACAAATCATTTTCTAATCCTATTTTGTGACTGTAAATCGCCTTCACTCTGGGATTATCAAGATAAAGTCTCTTCCTCCTCTTCTTCCTCAGGTGTCTCACATCTTGAATGTGGCCTTTGGAGTGGAGAATGTGTTTCCTGACCTGTTCATCTATAAGACTGTAAGCATTTTGGATCATCCCGATACTGATGTGCTGTTTCACATGCAGGACTGTTGTGACTTCATCCAGCAGGCTCACAGTGAGGTAACATATTTGATCTCTGTACAGTGTCCTTTGGTGTCTTGAAAGGCGCTTCTAAATAAAATGTATTATTATATTGCCTCTGATTACAGTATATCAGTCAATTAATTATTAATTTCATCAGATTACATCAGTCAATCGTTTGGTTTACTGTCCAAAGTGATTCTTTAAACTGCTCATTCAGTCTCACAGACAGTCCCCAATCCCAAACAGTGATAGATAACAGAGAAATGCAGCAAATCCTCACATTTGTGAGCTGGAAACCTGCATGCAAAAACAGGAGTTTTTCCTGGAAAGAGTATTGAAATCATTAATCACTTATCAAAACTGACTTTTAGCAGTTGACAAATTGTTGTGAGGGTGAGGGATGTCTCACACGCTGTCTCTATTCCTGAATATTTTGCTATCTCCAAGCTGATGTCACAGGCTGCAGTCACATGATTCCCTTCAAGATTGATGATCATCATTGAAAAGGCAAACTGGCTGACTGTTAGGAACACGAATTAAAAAGAAACAGGAATCTTAAGAATACTGTAAACTAAACAAATATGGAAGGTGAGGGCTGCTGTAGCGCAGTTTAAACCACACGACCAGATCACTGATCATGTCCAACAACAAGGGAGTATAGGAAGAAGACAGATGAAATGAGGGAAAGGTTGACATGTGGCACGTTTTGACATATTCTCTCCTCTCCTGTTTCCTCTCCTCTTCTCTTCTCTCCTTTTAAATAAAAGATGTGTAGTTTTGTTCATGTTTTATTAAACTGCACACAGATCAGATCTCAGTGTCATACAACCTTTTACTTTAACATGACACGACCACACACACACACACACACACAAACACACTAGACAGTCATTAGACGTGTATGATTACAGGACGTTTGTGTGTTCGTTATTATATGTTTCTGTGTGTGCATGTGGTAACATCAGCCCTGATAATCAAACTGATATTTTTACTTTGAAATGCGAGGTCAGATTGCCCAGCAGACCACCTGGCTAGTAATTACCCTGAGAGTCCATGACTGCAGTACAGATACATTTTAGCTCCTGTCTCTTTTAGGCCCCCATCCTGAAAAACCCAGCCAATGCAGGTGTTGCATGTCATTTCTCCTGTCAGCTCAGCCAGTGCAGCCAGGGAATCAATAAAAGTCTAGCTGCACTTAAAAAAACCCCATCTACCTAAAAAATCACGGCCACTCCTAAAACAAGAATTTAAAACGGAATCCCGCTCAGTAATGCCCATTTTTATCAAATATACCACTAATGGGACATATTTTCTGTACTGTAATGGATTACGGATTGCCGATCCAGAGCATCCGAAACTGCTCAATGGGTGACATTTCACAGTCCTGGAACAGCATCTTATGGACAGATGAGCACCTGGTGGCCGGGCCTTTGCCCATGGGGACCGGCCGGGCTCAGCCTGAACCAACGATGTGGGCCCAACCTCCTGTAGGCCCACCACCTGCAGAGGGAACCGTAGGGGTCAGGTGCTTTGTGGATCGGGCAGCAGTTGATGGCTGAGGCCTCGGCGACCCGCTCCCCGGACACAACTTTTGGCTTTTGGAACGCCACCTCACTGAGAGGGAAGGAGCCTGAACTTGTGCGGGAGATTGAGAGATAACGTCTAGATATAGTTGGAGTCACCTCCACGCACAGCTTTGGCTCTGGAACCCAGCCCAACTCTCCTTAAGAGGGGCTGGATCCTCCACTCCTGGGACGAGTTCGGGGAGGCCATGGAGGAGGACTATTGGTTGACCTCAAGGAAATTCTGTGCTTCTGGACTGGCAGACCAGGGTGGTGGTCCCTCTTTTTATGAACGGGGACCTTAGGGTGTGTTCCAACTACACACAACTACACTCCTCAGCCTCCCCAGGAAAGTCTACTCCAGTGTACTGGAGAGGAGGATCCGGCTGATAGGCGAACCTCAGATCCAGGAGGAACAATGCAGTTTCCTTCCTGGTCGTGGAATGCTGGACGGGCTCTATACCCTCCGTCAGGTGTTCAAGGGTTCATGGGAATTTGCCCGACTAGTCCACATGTGTGTTCTGGATATGGAGAAGGCATTCGACCGTGTCCCTCGTGGCATCTTGTGGGGGGTGCTTCGGGAATGGTATGATAAAGTATGAGGTCCGGGGCCCTTTGCTAAGGGCAGTCCAGTCCCTGTATGACCGGAGCAGGAGCCTGGTTCACATTGCTGGCAGTAAGTCAGACCTGTTCGACTCTGGTAGGGCTGCCCTTTGTCACTAGTTCTGTTCATAACTTTTATGGACAGAATTTCTAGGTGCAGCCAGGGACCGGAAGGGGTCTGGTTTGGGGACCACAGGATCTCATCCCTGCTTTTTACAGATGATATGGCCCTGTTGGCTTCTTCGAGCCTGGACCTCCAGCGTGCCCTGAGGTGGTTTGCAGCCGAGTGCGAAGCGACTTGGATGACGATTAGCACCTCCAAATCTGAATCCGAATCCTAATCTGAATGGTTCTTGACTGGAAAAAGGTGGCCTGTGCTCTCTGGGTCGATGGAGAGGTCCTGCCTCAAGTGGAGGAGTTTATGTATCTCGGGGTCTTGTTTACAAGTGAGGGGAGGATGAAGGTTTTGAGCTTTTAAGCCTACTCTTAAGTGGGGTCTGATTCCATAGAAAAGGAGCTTGATCACTGATGGCTCTGGCTCCAAATGTACTTTTGGAGACTCTAGGAACCAAAAGAAAGCCAGTATTCTGAGAGTGTCATCCTCTCTTAGAATAATAGGGTACAATGAGCCTTTGAAGGTATGATACTGCTTGACCAGTAAGTGCTTTATAGATTAGCAGAAGGATTTTAAATTCAATCCTTGATTTGACAGGGAGCCAATGCAAAGAAGCCAAAATGTAATTCTAAAATGTAATGCATTATGGATTACTTGTTACTAGGAATGCACCGAAAATTCGGCCACCAAATATTTTCGAAAGACTTTTGTCACAGAAACAACACGGCCGAAACAAGACGTTGTGATGACGAAGAAAAAACACGCCCACCACGGGCGGTTGCCGCCTCTAGACATTTTTAAAATGCGCGCGTAGCAGCGCCAGTGTTTGTAACTAGGCAACCGTAACAGCGCTTTTTGATTGGCAGAGAGCGCAGCGGGTCCTCTCGGGGTCCCCGGCACACAGATTTAGCTGGCCTTAATCTTTCCTGTGTTTTATTTAGTTTACATTTAGTGTTGAAATGCGTTTGTGACAGACATGTGTATGGGACATTTATGAAATACGGGACAAATCGCGTCCCGTATTAGTTCAAAAGAGGAGGCAACATTTAATTTTCAAATAAAGGACAATTCCGTATTTTTCTGGATGTTTGGCAACCCTACCGGCACGCGCACGTCTGGACAGTTGCCAACATGTCTGTGGTGTGGATGCATTTTATTACATCCGAGAAAGACCCCCGGATAGCTATTTGCAAGGCATGCAACGCAGAAATTTCAAGAGGGGGTGAATCAGCAAAGAGTTTCTCCATGTCGGGTTTGATTTATCACCTGAAGTCCAAACATCCCGATCGCCATTCTGAGTATGAGAAGAAGGCAGTACAGAAAAGGAAAATCCCGCCGAGCACGCCCACTCCGTCTGTGGCGGACGTATTTGAAAAGGCAAGGAAATTTCCCAGTGATGGTGCCAAGGCAAAGGGCATTTCACAAAAAATTATGGAATTCATTGCCTGAGATGATCAGCCGTTCTCTGTCGTAGAGGATGTGGGATTCCGGAGGCTGATCGAGCACGTTGAGCCCCGTTATGCCATGCCGAGCAGACGACATTTTTCAGACGTGTGTTTACCTGAGCTGTTTAATGTTGTTGCAACTCACGTCCATGAGCGTATAGCTGCGGATATTTCAGCAATCAGTTTCACAACAGACATATGGAGCTCAGACGTCAGTCTCACCAGTATGCTCAGTCTGACCGCACAGTGGATCGACACAGATTTCAAGCTGCAGAAGATTCTGCTCCATTCCCAAGAGTTTAGAGGGTCACACACAGCAGCAGCCATTTCTGATGCATTCGCCAATATGTTCGATACCTGGCATATCGAACGATCTAAAGTACATGCCATAGTCAGTGACAATGCAAGAAATATGGCAAAGGCGATCGAAGAAAGCCAGCTGACAGGAATACGGTGCATGGCCCACACACTTCATCTGGTTGTGAACGAGGGAGTTTTATCTCAGCGCAGCGTAAAAGACGTCTTGGCTGTAGGCAGGAGAATTGTTGGCCTCTTTAAACATTCTCAGCTGGCCTATTCCCGCTTACAGTCTATGCAAGATCAGTTTGGCACACCAATGAAACAAGATGTGAGCACACGGTGGAACAGCACCTACTACATGTTGGAAAGCCTCTTTGCGCAAAGCGAGTCTTGGCTGCATACAGTGCAGATCACGAGCTCCCTGCGACATTCACTTCACACCAGTGGGTCTTAATAGAGAACATTCTCCTTCTTCTTGCCCCCTCAGCTCATCTGATGCATCTGTAGCAGACGTCATTCCATTAATTACAGCACTAAAGCGTCTTCTAAGGAAAGAAGTTGAAACGGACCACGGAGTGAAAACAATGAAAACTACACTCTTAGAGTCTGTAAGCACACGTTTCAATGAGATCTATTCAGATCCTCTGCACTTCATCACGACTGTACTTGATCCGTGTTATAAAGATCATTACTTGGATGTGGAATTAAAGCAGCGCGCATGAGAAATGATCCAGGCCGCGATGGATGCGGAGAACCCACTTGGAGACGGAGAAGCGCACAGCGCAGGAGAGGGAGAGCAGAGCGCAGAAAAAAGGACGCGTCTCTCCACACCAGATGAGCGGCATGCACCTTCGTTGTCTGATATGTTCAATGAGATCCTGCAAGAGAGTGCCTCAAATAACAGGTAGGCTATAATGTCTAGCTATTTATGTGACTATCAGATGTTTCTTTTCCAGCTAGAATTTTTTTTTAATTTGACAAAAATGTTTATTTATCTACTAGCCCTCTTTAAATAAAATCTCTCAAATATTTCTCAAATGTCAGGCAGACTACAAGCTCAACCGCTCAACAGTTAGATGGTTATCTGTCTGAAGTCCCCATCCCCAGAACTGATAACCCTCTTGCCTACTGGAGAAATAACCAAGGTCGCTTTCCTGACCTGGCAAAGATGGCACGCAAGTACTTGTCTGCTCCGTGCACAAGCACTGACAGCGAGAGACTGTTCAGTGCTGCAGCTCATGTTCTCAATGAGAAGAGGAACAGACTTCACTGTGATAAAGCAGAGAAGCTACTGTTCATTAAGAAAAACCTGCCACTTTATCTCATGAAATAGAATGGACCTGTGTCTACTGTTTGAATAGGTTATTTGTTTTCTACTTTGCACATCTGAAATTTTTACTGCATTTGTTGTTGTTAAAGGCCTACAGTTAATACATGGGTTCTGTCAGTCTTTGTTTTAATACTCTATTATGTTGTAGACCTTCAGAAAAAAATATTGTTTTATTTTTCAGCAGTTGCACTTGTTCTGAAAGCACTTTGTTATGGTTGTTCTACAGAGAAATTTTAAATGTAACTTAATGTAATTGTAATATAACTTAAATGCACTGTTCAGATCACATATTTAATTTTACAATCTTTCAGCAGGCCAGTCTGTTATAGGCCTGCATTATTATTTAATGTACACCTGAGTGGGGTCAAGTTAAACATTTTATTTTCAATTTTGTTTTATATTGTGCATTGTTTTAATGTCAGTGTTAATAAATATTTTCATAATTTTGTAATTGATTTATTCTTTGAAGCATTAATATTAATTTATGCAATTGCAATGCCTTGATTTTAGTGAGGTTAGTACACAGTCATAGCCACGAATGCAATAATTGGCATAATAATTTATTTCGGTGTTTCGGTTTTCGGCCTTGGTTTCTTCATTTTCGGTTTTCGGTTTCGGCCAAGAATTTTCATTTCGGTGCATCCCTACTTGTTACTGCCATTTCAAAGGAATTAGTTACCTTACAATATTACTGCCTCTGAATTGTAATGCATTACACTACTACTGCATTAACTTTTAAGTTATTTTCACCAAAATAACTGGATGTTTGGAATTGGTGTTATAAATTTAGCTTATTGCAGCTCATTACACATCGAGAGACATCATGAGAACAACTGAGCTAGGCTTAAGGCTAACAACAGTAGAATATATAACAGTAGTATATATTGCCTATCAGGGACAATTACAACTGGAGAGTCTTCAATGACTAATTGGGGCAACCTGATAATAGAGAATTGCAATGCACTTGATAAACTCCTCCGTTGTCCTGACACTGGTGGCGGTGGTGGCGGCAACTGGAGACTGTGAAACCAGATGGTTGAAGAAGTGGATGATAGTTCTGCGAAGGAGAGGTGGAAATGTGGAGGTGGAGGGATGCACAGATCACCGGCATGAAAGAGCTAGGGCAGAGAAAGATCGTATTCGTAGGAGAGCACAGAGATGATAGGCTAGCCATGAGGGTGTGACACTGTGCTATTGGATGGATGAGATCAGCTGATGAGACAGCTGATTACCAGTGACAGCCCCTCACACTGAGAGCGGAAAATGTGCGTGAGCATGCGCAGGAGGAGAGATGAGAAATGGTTTGAGATCGAGAAGCATTGTTGTCTTCCTGGCTGAACTTGCGCTAGAGCTTCATATTCAAATACTTGGTGTTGTTCATTGCTAGCTCCTTCAGGTTATGATTCTCCAACATTTTCAGCCACCACTGGATAAATGTAAATGTAAATGTAAATGCTGAGCTTTGTTTCACAGAAAGTGGCTGCCTGCTACCGCTCAATACATTTATTGGCTGGACAGCTACATGCAAACTACAACTACAGCTACGGCAGCAATGAGCTGAAACTCCCTGAAACCAAATGCACACTGTATCTGTTCAGCACCTGATATTTTTAGAAACCGACACAGCTAAAGGAGAATGAATATTGAACTTATATTCCTCAGGTGGAGACAAACGAACATGTAATGGGACAACCACGTTGCTCTTTGCCTGCTGAACATGTTAATCAGCAACTGTGTGATTACACATTCAGAATAGCAACTTTGTTAGAAGATAATATGTTAAGACTGTGTGCTTTTCACCTACTTGTGGAGTTTGAAATCAATTGATCAAGTTAATATTATTTACTTCTGTTTCTCCCATAGAAAGGTGTGGTGTTGGTCCACTGCAATGCTGGTGTGTCTCGGGCACCGGCAGTGGTCATTGGCTACCTGATGTCATGTGAGGGCCAGCCCTTTGATGCCGCCCTCTCATTGGTCAAATCAGCTCGGCCCACATCATCCCCCAACCTGGGCTTCCTGGAACAACTGAGGAGTTACAAATCACAGATGAGGAATGGATCCAAACACTGAAGAAGAAAGAGAAAATGCTCCGGGCAGTTAGACAGTTTAAAAACAAACAGGCCAATGTTTGATTTTAATGAGAAAATGTTGATGTCATTCCTAGAGGTATTTCTAAAAAGCTACTTGAATACAGTGTAGGATGTGTTTTTGATCAGAGAAAAAAATTATCATGCTGGAAATGACAGGACAAATCTGTTAAAATCAACTTGTCCAAAGTAAAACTAATTTCCCCTTTTCTCTCTACTGATATCTATCAGATTTAGTTGGATTTGTTTGAGATAAACTGACCTTATTTTATTGTTTGCATGTTATAGTTGATGATGCCCTCTTCATCCTTTGGTGCTGTTGTTCTCTTAGTCATCTCTGTATATTGTTAAATTGGGCTAATCTACATACCACATTAAGACAGCAAGAACTGTGATTGGTAAGCCTGGGCTGTTTGGGTTCTGCCAGGTTGTGATGCCAACGTAGGTTGTTAAAGTGAAACCAACATGGAAATTTTTTTGTCTGTTTTTCATTGGTTACACAACGATTTCTGTCACTTTTTATGTCTACATTCAAGTCCAAAAATTTGAATGTCTGCCAGTCCAAAAATGTGTTCTGTTATCCACATATTTAAATGATTGGCACATATACCCCAAGCGGCAACCTCCGGCGCTGAAAAATGAAGCCAATGCGGAAGTGCAAAAAAGCTGCAGTTCCTCGAATAACCACTAGAGCAGGCCGCAGAAGGGAGTCAATTACATTTGAGCCCCATGTTAAAATGTCCGACTTTACGACAGAAAAAAACATATTTACAGCCTGGTTCAAAACATGGCTCTAGTCTCATAAGCTGTTTTTCTACTCCATGACAACTCTGGGGGGGGGGGGCGAATTTTTTTATAAGGCGTTCGTTTAAAATATACAAAATACATCATTATACACAATTCATAGCTGTCAATCTAAGTGGCGCCACTTTGATTGACAACTAGCCCCTGACGGTCTAAAGGGCGTCACCGTCACCGTCACTGAGTTTGGGAAAGAGATCGTCGTGCGGTTAGCCGGCTAGCAACGATATTTAGCATTTAACCTCGCTGGTTAGCCGTAGCTAGTTTTATTATTTCGAGCCAATAGCGTTCATTCAGCCAGCCCATAGGACCCATCTCAGCTCCGCCCCCGCTCCACCTCTTTGTCCATATTTGGAGTAACCGGAGGTAGGCTACCAAGATGGCTACGCACTACGATTTGCTTCATTTTTGCTCTTCAGAAACCTATGGGTGACTTCACGGACACTACGTCCATATTTTATACAGTCTATGATATATATATATTGTATAACAGTAGGTTTTTCACCCGACGTTGATTGTGGCTGTTCAGAATAGCTGCCATGGCTTCAGATGGCGTCATACAAACTCATTCTTTTTGAGCATAAACCAGTGCTTACACACCAGCAACCCCCACCAATCTGATCACACACACATGCACTTCCCTGGCCACAACCTCCGCAAGAGGGTAAGAGACCTCTATCCACTGCTCAATCTGGGAGAAAGAGGCAGCAAGAGAGGCACAACAACAGAGAAACAGAGAGCTAAGCTGAGCAGCATGTGAACGAAAGGAGCAGGAAGATATCTCTCCAGTATTTAAATACACACAAAGCTACAGCATCTGTCCTCCTCCTCCTGTGCTTTGTGTTGACAATGGGCTCCTTCTGTTCAGCTCTGGACAGGAAGATAGCAGTGGTGACGGTAACGCCACGCAAGGAGTCAACATTGACAGGTCAGACAGTTATTTTTTACCTCACTATACCCGTCATAGTTCTCTGATATGTGTCTATGTAATATATAGCCATCAGATAGTTTTAGTGTAGGTGTGGATAGAGTGAGCAGTGAGTAAGGACAAATACGATTTTACTGTTTAATGCTTTTGGCCAGAATCTTCTTGTAAAGGAGATAATGTATCTCAAGAGACATCCTGGTTAAATATAGGTAAAATGAAATACTTGGATAGAGTTCGGACTGTATAAAATAATCTTGAAATGAAATAAGAACAAGACAAGAATGTTATAAGAACATTCAGATTATTATTTAGATTATTAGATTAAGTCCCTCTGCAGTCAAAAATGTGTTTTACCTATTGTTGACTTGAATTTTGGAGTTATAAATGTGCAGGGTTTGTTTTCACATTCATCTCTTGAAAGCAGAACATTTCTGGTTGCTCACCTTTAGTCACAGTGTAACATCTGGTTATAGCCACAAGAATTTGACACCACAACTATAGTCGGCAGACATTTGTGGTCCAGTATTGTTATTGGTATTACGTTTGTAGATCAGTCACTCTCTCTCTCTCTCCCTCTCTCTTTCATCCCCACGGGTCAAGGCAGATGCTTGCTCATGATGGGAATTGTTAGGTCTCAGAAAATAAAATTATAAAGAGTATGGTCTAGACCTGCTCTATGTGAAGAGTGCCTTGAGATGACTTCTGCTGTGAATTGGCGCTAACTAAATGAAACTGAACTGAATGAAGCTGAACGTACACAAGTGGAAACATAAAGCCTCCAGTGCACATATGCAGAAAATTAATTCATTTAAAAAAATCAATAAAGGAGAACAAGTAGATGTGCTTTTGAAACAATTTTAACTTGTTAACTGAACTTTGAGGAAAAAAACACAAATAATTTTTCAAAGAAAATTCATTGTATGTGTCCTAAAACATGTTTAGAGGGGGATGTAGTAAATAAAATTGAAAAATGAATAAAATATAGTGTGTGTTGGCATAAGTGTTTTTATAGCTTCTCAGATAATAAATAGCACATCTCTCAGCTATGCCCATGTTGTTCTACTTGTTGCCTGAAAAGCCTTTTGACAAACAAAGACCTGAATATATTACTGAACACACACACACACACACACACACACACACACACACACTCCTGCAGTCGCCCACACGGTCATCTTTAATTGTCTCTTCAGTGTTGGTGCTGATTATGAAGAACCAATTAACAGTCAGTTAGCCAGATGACCAATCAGACAGTCGGCTGTTGCCATGAGAGTTTGCTTACAACCACAAAAGCTGCTCTGCTGGACAACATGTACACATGGACTGTAAGACACACACTGATCCACTCTGCTACAGTGTTGTCAGATTGCTTTGATGTGTTCATCCCAATAATTGAGCCCAAAATGATGAAAAAAAGAATGCCCATATATTATCTATAACAATACAAATGATTGCATAAACAATAGCAACAGTATTGTGTTTCATCGCAATTTTTCAATATAACAATAATATAGCAACAGTGCAAGTATTCCCAAGTGTGTTAGAACGCAGTTAGGTGGCTACATCATGCAATGCAACTTTAAAACTATTTTCCTTTTCTGCCCTCTGCCGTATAAAGAAATAATAAAAAAGGGACAGCTGTCTTGTGGTCTTTCGCCTTGTTTCTTCAACCTATTCTGGTCTCTCACTTGGTCTGTTCTAGTCTCCTCAGGTTGGCCATGGTTTATTCTGGCTTGTTGTCTGGTATCTTCTAGTTTGTTTTAGTCTCAGTCGGGCCTCCTTTCCTCTCTTCCTGGTCTCTTTTGGTTTCTTAGGTCTTAGGATACTCTCTTTGGTCTTTTCTAGTCTCTTCACATCTTTGTCATGGTCTCTAGTCTCTTCTGTTCTCTTGCCTGGTCGTTTCTAGTCTTTTCAGGTTTCTGTCCTTGTTTCGTCTGGTCTTGTTTGGTCTCTGCAATGGTCTCTAGTCTTTTCTAGTCTCTTTTGGACTATGGTATATTGTCTCAGTATGGTTCGGTATTGTCTGGTCTCTTGATGCCCCTAAAAGACTAATGTGGTCTAGTTCCCTCTGTTCTCTTTTCTTGTCTCTTCTGGTCATTAGACTGACCAGCAGAGGGAGACATCACTTTGATTCTCATAAATCTATAAAAGTGCAGGCACACACAGACACACCCACAGGCATACACACACGCACACACACACACACACAACAGAAAGTACACTCAAAAAAATCAACAAGGGCAGTTGTTTGATTAATAAAGGAGAAAGATGTTTAAATTTAATGAATTAATCATGTTTATGTTTATTAAATGATTTGTTCTTGTTGGTTGTACATAGTTTTAAGAAAATTCAAACCAATTAAATTGACACATGTCAGTCCAACAAGAATGAGAAGAATAAGACTCTCGTGCTCAGCTATTGCACGTGCTCCCCGCCTCAAGGTCTTCTGGGAAATAACTGAGGAATCATCAGCACGTTCCTTGCTTACTCATTTGTCATTCTCACGCTTACAAGTAAGTAACTTATATGTTTATGCATGAATTTAACCAGTTTCGTTAGCATCGTAATTTTGTCACTCGGTTTTCACACTTAATGCTAGCTAGCTTAACTTTGCTCCGGCTAATTGTACATTTATAACAATAGTATATTATGCATTCAAGTTCTGGTATTTGCTCGATGTAAAGATATGTCGTGCTATATCACGGTAAATAAATGTTAAACCGTCAACACAGTCTTCAGCGTGACAGAAACGAATGTGTGGGGGGTGCGGAGGCGGAGTGGTGCCAGGACGTATCTTAGCCACAGTGTATTTAGACTAAAGGTCTGCAGGAGATCTGGAGGTGCAACTGCATCAGTCCTAAGGTATATTCATTCTAAAATTGTAAAATTCTTTATTTTGTGTGTCATCTTCATTTGCTCTGACCCATCTGAACAAGTATCACGCATTTACAATAGAAATATTAGGGCTGAAACGAATCCTCGAGTAATTCGATTACTAAAATGCCTCCTGACAAAATTCTCTGCCTCAAGGCTTCATTTAATCCACTATATACTATATATGCATGATACAGCCCGGATGTCCATGGACATGGCAACAGGGCTGCTGCGCTCTGAAACCCATTCTCATTCATTCATCTTTTTGTTTCTTTCAGACATTGACTGCAAGTCAATCTGTGTCTCTTTCTGTGTCAATTTCCCGAAGGGAACCTCCCAAAGGGATTAATAAAGTACTCTGTCTGTCTGTCTGTCTGTATGCTCATTTGTATGCACCACGTTTTTTTAAATGCTAAGTTAAAACTTTTGACAAATAGTGTATTGTATGTACACATATTTACACATTCAACGTTTGTAGGATTAGATTTGCATTGAAAACAAAAGCTATTGATTGTCAAATGTATTTTTGATGTATGTAATATTGAGCTATTGTGTTGCCATGACAGCACAGTGCAAATTAGTAAGGTTGGTTTGTGAATTAAGTCATTTATTAGATTAATTTTGCCATTTGCTTACTCCTTTTTGTCTCTTTCTTTAAGTGGGGTTTATGTGGCAGTGCAGACATTGTGACACGAGAGAGAGAGAGCTAGGTACAAAAACATTATAAAATATACCATCATTGTTGAAGAGGCCAACGTTATCTGTGCAGAAAAGTTAATTGTCCATGCACATTCAAGACCTGGACTGGACTCAAAGCCCATGTCTATAAATGTCATCCATATCAGCTTGTACTGACAGCTTCCAGTTCAGTAACTTTTAAATGTGAGTTGTGTGATCGCAGTGACATCTCAACAGAAAGAGACTCTTTTGTTCAGACTGGAACACATCTGCGTAGTAGAGAGACAGTTGACTTTGTCTTTCATGGTTGCTCTTTCAGGACAAATGTCCATAGTATGTTTTACACACACAAAAAGAGGAGGTATCATCCACACACACTAAATGATTTTAAAGCTAGTGTAGTTTTTGTGGACGATGCTGTTCAAAGTCTTCCTGAACTAAATGAATGGAAAAATAGCAGCAATTATGTTAAAATTAGAATACATATTTCATATTCCAGCAAAAGGGATTGATGAGTTATTGGAAAAATTTCATTTTTTTTTATAAGTTCAGCTTGTGCACCTCTAACAAAGCATACAGTCAGATAAAAGCCATAACCTCCATATTGATCCATCTGTTGTTGAAGAACTTGCTTGAAGTCAGTGTGTGTTTCTAACCCTGTGGATAAAATCTTGAGTAAGTGTGGTCCTCTTGCCACATCTTATAAACAAAAACAATATTACAAGTTAAATTTTAGAGTTGTAGAGCCTTTTGAGTATTTCTTAGCAGTTGACAAAAAAAGATCTTTTCAGTACATCCCATTATTGCAATCATTGCTGGAAAAATAGAGTTGCAAAAAATTACAAAGTGATTGAAGAACAGCTCAAGAAAATAGAGATTGGACTGGTGATCAACAGTTTTACAGGTTGTTCCAAGATGGTAAGCATCACGAAAAAAGCATAAGCTTTGTGGAGTATTTTGGGTCTAAGGCAACTTGCCTCCTGGTTTTCATTCTGCTCTCTCATCAATTTATTTGGCTGTTCTTTGTAAAAGTGAAGATTTAAAGACATTTGGGTTTGAAGTCTTGGATCCACTTTTGAAAGATTTGGTCAACATGGTGTGTTCATCAGTCAGTCGAATAACTGTATCAAAGGCACTATGAGTTGTGTAATAGCTGACAACCTGGGAGCCCATGGGCTGGGAGGTTTTGTAGAGTTTTTCTGGTGACTACATCTGTAGATTCTGTACAGCTAAGAAGTCAGAAATACAGCCATTGACTGCTGCTCATTTTGAATTAAGAACCAGTGAACTTCATGGAGCAGATTTAAAGTGTGCTCTAGAAACGGCAAGCTTGTCCTATGGAGTTAATCGGGATTGTGCTTTGAGTCTTGCCCATTTTCATGTCAGTTCAGTGTATCCTCCAGATAGTGCCCATGATAGTGTGGAGTTGAGCTGCAGGCCGCACCCTCTCTGCATGAGTGCATCAGGTGTGGGTGTGGCTTCCAGCTACAGATTTTGAGCACCACTAGTGGTGGTAGATAAGCAACAGCAAGTTTGACCAAAACACAGGAATTTCCCTGTATCTCCACAGCAGGTGTGCCAAAGTACAGAGGGCATATCCCCTCAGCTCAGTACTGAGTACTGAATAAAATCCTACAAGAAGCTGCTGCTAGCTCCATCCAATAGTCTATTAGGCCCACTGCTTTTCAACATGTTTTATTCTCTTCCCTCACAAAATTATACATGTCGGTAATATAAAATTTTAGTGCCAGCTCTCAGAATATGTTACTTTGTCTTTCTTTCATTGTGTGTATTCCAGAACACAGACACAGAGGCCACTGATTCTATGGAGCAAACTGTTCTAGGAGTTTATGTAATCCAGAAGGAGGGAGCAGAGCTAGGACTTGAAAACCCAGAAGACATTGGTGTCCAGATTGAAGGTGTGGAAGTTCTTAGCAATCTGCAGAGAACTGGAATTGCTTGTGCCTTGTTGTTTGGACTTACGTATATACTGTTTGAGTCTGAGCTACCCATCAGAGCTCAAATGCGCTTTTGAAGTCCTGCAAAAGATTTTCCTCAATCTTGATGGGCAGAGATTGTCTTCCAAGACACAGTTCCTCAAGAACAAGCTTATGAGTAAATAAGCTTGAGGAAGACTACAATAAGTCTGAAGTGAGGATCTTGTTTACTTTTGAAAGTTTAAATGAGATGTTATGAGGACAGTTTAGTTTGCTCATTGAAGTGACAATAAGAGTGTCTCCAAGGTTGAAAGGTCTACTACATTTACATGTTGCTGGAACAAATAGAGTTGTGTCCTTTGTGTCCTTCCATTTTCATACATACATTGTTGGGTTTAAGCAGTTGCACCCTTTGTTTGAGAAGCCACTACAATGGCTATAGATTCCTGTGCTGTCAGTGACTTTACAGAGACTATTTTATATTGGGTTTTTTTTTTATATATTTTATTAACATTGCAAAATGTGTTTTTGTTTGCCATGCCTTGTATAAATTGTAAAAATCTACAAGATTTGAAATATATATATTTTTTAATTTCGATTCTGCACATATCTTATTTTCCAGTTGTTATTTAAGGATCAAAGGATGAGGTTTTCTAAGATGGCATTTCTCTTTTTTTTGTTATAGTTTACTTGCAAATTTAAGAATTTAGTCAAACTAGAATGGTTAAACTGTGGATTTGGCACTGTGTTTAACATTAAATGAATGTTCAATGAAAACAAATGTTTGAATAAAATGTGAATTGAATTGTGTTATGTCTATCATTTAATGCTGGTTGATTAATACTAGTACAAACAATGCACACAAATCTAATCGAACTAGTAAGAATGGTATTAGCATGACAAACAGAGCCTATATTCGTTCATTTAACAAGACTGATATTTGTAGAACGCTCAAGATCTCGATAAGTTCATAGAACAAGATGGAATTTCAACATGTTCAAATAATGTAGATTAGACTAATGATTGTGCAATTCAAATAACATGGCTGATTTTACTTGATTTGTTTAGATGGAATTTAGGTACCAAGATAAAATCAAGCTCATTCAATGAATTATTTTTGTGAATGATAATGATACAGAGATGAAATGATAATATTGCACGGATCAGTTTCTGGAAAATTTTTCGAAGAACAGGTGGAGTAAAAAGAGAAGGAAGGTTGGCAGTCTGAGAAAAAGAAAAATCTTTAGTCTACAGCATACAGCAGTGGTACTCTCAATTTTTATCAGTCATTTACAACAACTGCCGAAGCAATAAAAAAGAATTCTATTTAATTAAATTTCAGTGAAATAAAAGTCACCACAATAGCCCCAATCCCATTCTTTAATTTTGATTCAGTTTATATTTTTCCATAGTAATTTGCTTTTTTAATCCATCATAAGTTACTTATGTAGCGATATGACTGCTTTTAAAAATTGAACTTTTGCAGTTGTTAAAGTTTGTGGCACTCCCCTCATACAAAAGAAAATCATTAAAATGATCAGTCTCATAACCTGGAATTAGAATTCTCTTCAATACGGGGACCTCTGTCTTCTGCTCCCAAGAATACACACAGACACTTCTTACTTCCTGGTCGATCCAGATTGTCCTTTCAGCTTCAGCTGTACTTCACGACTCCCAAGCGATGTGATACCCATTGGAATGCAGTGGTTGCAGAGGAAGAAGGGTTAGACATCAGTGTTTCTCAGTTGGGCATTTACTATTTTTTTTTGTGGATGAGGAACGTCTTTAAGGCTGATAGTGCTGTAAAGGTTGCTCTTGAAAGCAGGAAAATGTTGGTCAGTGGTATAGTATACTATGAGTCTTGATCCATGGTAGCTAAGTCAGATAGAATACTATCAGCTTTTATTACCTAAATGAGACATTTCACGTCAGGAATGTATTTTCAAATTCATGACAGGGTCTGGAAATCACCTTTTTTCTGGCCGCATCGTGGTGAGAGAGAGAGCGGTAGAGGAAGTATGTTGTGTTTGTGTGTGTCTGTCTTTGTGGGTTTATGACTTTTGAGGACACATTTAACTGAGGATTGGTGGTGCAATTGAGGAAAACAGCTGTGGAAACTGGAAAACAGACAATTTTTGGTTCTGGTTAATGTTAGAGTTAGGATAAAGTCAGTGTTAGGGTTAGGGTCATGGCAATGCTCCAGAAAATAAATTTAAGTCTATGTTAATGTCCTCAAAAGTGACTTCAGTAAACACATGTGTGAGACAAAGGAGATGTAAGAAGGCTATAACTGCCATTTAAAAAAAATTTTCATTGTCTTGATGTGATTTCTTTACAGTATTAAAGATAAAAGTGTATCTGTGTTGCAGGGAAAGACAGTCCTTTAATTGTCTGGATTATCTGGCATATTCAGCCCTTTTCCTGACGTGTGTAGTTAAATAAAACCAAGAGTTGAGTAAGTCCAGTATGGGTTAGGGTTACATTGTGAAACAGTTCAACAGTTGACATTGTTGCAGTGGTAAAAACAAGTTTCTTTCCTCTTCCTCCATCAGGGGAATCTCTACAGCCAGTCAAAGCAGTGAGTCAGCTGCAGCATCCAATCAATAACAGGTGCAGCATCAGGAGGCAAGTCTGTGGACCCACCGGTCACTGTGATGTCAGAAACCCCAAGACTTGGTAAAAACTTTAAGATTTAAAATTCATTGTTTTATTGTCATATGCATAGAGAACAACACTGAGGCATCAAAGACATCAACATGACATGACTTTGCCGGACATCTCATATTTATGACTTGACTGTAGTGCCCATGGCTGTTTTTTTTAAATTCAGTTTTATTCTCTACAGCATATGTGTCAAACTCATATGCCCGTGGGCCAAATCCGGTCCACCATCTCATTTTATGTGTCCCGCCAGAAGTTGCAAAAAATATAATTTGCATCATACAAGCCTAAACTGCATGACAGAAGTATGGTGTCCAATAACTACATGTTCGAGAATGCATCCCCTTTACACACACACTGAAGTCATTCAGTAGCTAGATGCATCATACTTTAATGTGTAACATGCGAGGGCATCAGTTCAGATGGCTGATAAGCTGAACATGAATTGGAAACAAATCAATGCAGCACTAGCGTATCGATACATCTGATTAGAACGCGCATGGGTTTCATTTTTGGCATCAAAGAGCTGCCACTGTAACCTTCCTCTGTTTCCTCTGTCCTCCTGTCTCTGTCTGCACCACTCTGACTGGACACTGGACAATTGTTAGAAAATCAATATTAATCAAAGGCAGAGGCAATTATGTGATATAGATACAATTGTATTATTTTACATTTACAACCGGCCCTTTGAGGGCAAACCTTACGCTGATGTGGCCCACGATGAAATTGAGTTTGACACCCCGAATCTACAGGGTCTTCCAGGACCGTCCCATTCCTATACTGGTTGTAGCTGCTGAGTGTGTTCTTAATAGTGCACCTGTAAAAGTTTCTTTGGATTGGTGAGGTTGTGAATTTTGTTCTGTGGCTTTAAAGAAAACTCATAGAAAGAGGATTTTCCTATTATTTTCCCTAGTATAGTTTAAAGCTGGAAAGAGGAAGAATCAACTGTCAAAATAAAGCTCCTACAGATGTAGTGTGACAATTTCAGTTCATTCTTAATTGGACCCAGGGGCGAGACACAGTCAAGGGTGAAGGGGTAAAAGTGATTTATTAAATAAGGAAACTCCAGGACACAAGAAACAAAAGGTGACTAAATATAGGCAGTCCAGTTAGATTGGAGTTGCTTCAGTGGATGGAGGCTGGGTGGTAGGTGCTGAGGCTGCTGACTGGAGACACACTGGTGGAGCTGGTAGGGTAAACAAGGAGCACTGGAAAAGCAGGAAAAATCACTAGAAACACGAGTCACTAGAAGTCAAAGAAACACTGGAGAACATGGGCAAAGGCAGAGAAGCACAGGAACCACAAGGCACTGAAAAAACAGGGGAAGGTCCTTTAAAGCTGCCAGTGATGAGGTCACGAGACAAGACCCCAGCACCTGAGACCACACCCCCAGCCACTGAAGCAAAGCCTGAACAAAAGTGCCAGAAGAAACAGGAAAAACACCAAACCACCAAAAAAGTATTGATTTAAATCCTGCAGCAACTTAGTTTGGGGCCTTATAAGGTACTCAGCTATATACTTGTGATCCAAATGAGCCAAACGGTGTGTGAATACTACGTTTTGTTCTAGCATGCAATCTTGACATTTTTACTGGTGCAGCTGAACCATTTAGTGGCAGTAAAAAGGCATGGCCAATTGTACTCGAGCGCATTTCCCCCCTCCAATCATAAGGCAATATGGATCTGAGTGTTTTGCCTCCACAAAACCACCACACATTGACATGGGGAGAGGACTGATTTTTAAACCAGTAGTAATATAGGATAACTCACAAGATCATGAGCATAAAGGATAAGAATTTCTCCAACAATACATAAAACAAGGCCTTTGGACGGTAATTTTCAAGATGCCCACACATGTGTAATCAGGGTACAAAGGGAAGCTGTAACCATAAAGTGATGTGGTTGTTGTGTTCTGGGTATTTGTGTTTTGGTTTCTTTGCTGTTTGCCTCTTTCTTTCAGTGTGACAGGAGGCGTGGCTGGTTCCACAATCACTTCATCTATGAGTCTGGTCTGATCCACAAACTTCTCGTAACAGAACAATCTGGCCAATATGGACCCAGCACAGGCGGAACATTTTAAGTGGGCTTTATTCATTCAGGACTCGATTGGGACAACATGATGCGGCACTGCAAAAACTGATGGACGCTATACACATGTTCTCCACCAACATGACACAGATTGATGGCAAGGTCGACGACATGGCCACCCAGCTCGCCACCATCTCTGCTCTGGCCCATGCTCCACCTCCTCCCACTCCACCTCCTCCTCTCCAGTCCTTTAAGCTATTTATCCTAACTCTGCCTAGATACTCAGGTGATTCAGGGACATACAGCCAGTTCCTCCAGCAGTGCTCACTTGTTCTTTCTTAGCAACCCAGTACACTAAAAAAACGTCCTATGCATTTACTTGATTGTAATGTGTACATCGGTCCCACATGATCAGAATGTGGCCAACTGAGGGCATTTCCCTCTTCTTCTCAACTAATAATAATTAGTAATTTATTTCACATTAGACTGCTTTAAAAATCATGTTGATTCAACACATTTAATTAAATAATCATTTTCATTTAACATATTATTTGTCAGTTGCCATTACATGAAATTATTGTTTTATGTTTACATCGATTCCATGTTTAAGTGTGTGCAAAGACAAAATCATAACTGTCATAAAAGTGATTTGCATTGTCAAAAATGTCAGCGTCTGTTTGCTGTATTTAGCTTTAAAACTTTACCAAACACAAACTGTACCCAAAATGCAGGAAAGTGCAGTCACTTTAAACTGATTTCACAGAGGAATCAAAACTGGACACTGTAAAACCTGTATCAACAGTGTGGATTCAAACACATTCACTTTCATATATAACAAGGCAAATCTTAAAGTGCAAAGTTTACAGTTCTCACTTTTTTCTCAGTGGATTCACAACACAAATAATGTAAAAACTGCATTATGTGCAATTTCTTCACATATCTTGTAACCTTGCATGAACTATTCTTAAAGTTTTAAGTCGAATCAAATAATGTAAATACTGCATAAAGTGCAATGGATTGACGTACAATGCAACCTTGTATGAACGGTTTTCACAGTGTTTCAGCAGGAGTATATACTCCGTACTGCATCTCCAGAGTACATTCAGAACAGCATTGCTAAACTCTATATCTGTTGTCACAGCATATTTTTAAAAGTGCAAATACAATATATTGTGACCTGTTATCAAAAATGGCTTTCCCAAGAGCACATACAAAACAAGACCACTATTTCACATAAGTAAATCAAACAAGGTCAAAAGTGAGTAAAGCAAATTAGAGCTGTTATAAAGTTTACTTGAACCTTGCAGACACAATTGTTCAGTGCTGAATTTTTTTTTAATAAAATAAAATAAAATACAGTATTGCCATCAATCAAGGCAGATAACACAAAAATGGTTACAAATTCTCATACACAATGGATCTGCAAGAGACAACGTAAACAATGTCAATGTACAACACAGGATTCAAAAGAGTGGAAATTCAGCCCTGATGGTTTATCAATACCAAAGATGTCTTTGAGGACAGTTTCAATGCCTTGTGGTTTGCTGCCGCCATTTTTCTGACCCTTTCAGTGAAAGAGCCTGTTTTTTAGAGCGAGTGCTTTGTTAGAAAGTTTACCGCCTTCAAGTTCCATGAAAATATTTTGGACAACCTCAAAGGTGTAGCGGAGGGCAGCAGGGTAGCTGAGGTTCAAGGCATACATCAGTCTGAACAACATAGCAACAGCTAATGCTACATTAACTAGTCTTTTAGTACCTTGATGCCTTCAAGGACACCTCCAGTGTCCTCTGATACATCACTTGAGACATGTTCTTTAAGAACATAGATCCCAATAGTTCTGTCTTCAATGGCCTCGCTGATGGCATCTTCATCCATTCCCTGTACAAAACAGGCCAATGCAGGTTAAAAAGCTAGTTCGCTCCTCCAGTGGGGACAATCATCCCCCGACCTGTATGGTTGGAGCAGCCCAGTGGAAGGTGGAGCAGGTGGTTCAGGAGGCCCAACTAGACCATCGCACTCTGGAGGGATGTTCAGAGGACCGACCTTTCGTCCATCCACCAGCAAGGTCATCTGTTGTCCAGTGGGGATACTCATCTAAGGTCGCCTGCCATCTAGGGATTCAACAACGCTTCTGGTGGCCCTGCATGTCAGTGGACACCAGAGAGTTTGTTTTAGCCTGCTCCGTCTGAGCCAGTAACAAGTATTGTAATCACACTCCTGCTGGCCTCCTTTGTCCCTTACTGATTCCACAGTGCCCCTGGTCCCACATAGCTGTTGACTTCATTACTGGATTATCCCCTTCTGAAGGTAACGCGGTCATTCTTACCATAGTTGACAGATTTTCCAAGTCAGTCCATTTCAGTTCCTTACCAAAATTACCCTCAGCCCTAAAAAATGCTAATTTACTCATAACCAATGTTTTCCGGCTACATTCAATTCAATTCAGTTCTATTTGTATAGCGCCAAATCACAACAAAAGTTATCTCAAGGCACTTTACATACAGAGCAGGTCGAGACCATACTCTTTATGATATTACATATAGAAATCCAACAGTTCTCATCATGAGCAAGCACTTGATGCGACAGTGGCCAGGAAAAACGTCCTTTAACAGGCAGAAAC
This sequence comes from Centropyge bicolor, assembly GCA_037975185.1. Lineage (NCBI taxonomy): Eukaryota > Metazoa > Chordata > Actinopteri > Pomacanthidae > Centropyge > Centropyge bicolor. The sequence goes on from JBBMOC010000070.1 coordinate 1,793,891, forward strand.
CTCGGACAGAACCAGGCTCAGTGGTGGACAGCCATCTGCTGCGACCAGTTGGGTTGAGACAGAGATGGATGGTATCACCCCGGACATTGTCTCAGACCGAGGTCCCCAGTTCGCCTCTCAGGTGTGTAAGGCATTTTGTCAGCTTTTGTCGGCCATCCACAGACTAATGGCCAGACAGAATGGGGAAATCAGAACCTGGAGGTGTCCCTCCAGTGTGTTGCCACCTAGCCTCCTGGTCCACCCACCTGCCCTGGATTGAGTACATCCACAACTCACAGGTTAGCTGCTCTCCTCACCGAGAGCTGGCAGATGAGGCACACGTGTCCGCGATTCCCACAATCACCTCATCTATATTAGCTTGGTCTGGACTCCACTCTGGCGCCAGATTATTCCATCCCATATGGTATAATCTAGTCCTGTTTTCTCCAGCAATCGACAGCTAATTTTTGAAAAGAAGTTTTGCCATGTTTTTTTTCTCGTACTCACCTCGTGTCTTGCTCCAGTTCCAGTCCCAGTTTCCAGTTGTGTGTGCCTCACTGCCAGCCGTCCTCCTGTGCCTCTGTGTCTCCGGTTCCTTGAGCTCCAGCTACATCCATCGCCAGCCCGCTGCCTGTCACCTCCTTCTGAGTTTTTTATTCAGTGTTTTTACTCGTTGTTTGATGTTTTAATTAAAGATGTTTTCAAGACCACTTATCTGTTTCAGTTTGTGCCACAGTTAGTCCAGACCACACTGTTCATAACAGGGGTAAGATAAACTCAGCATTTCTGCTTGCATTGACTGTCTGGCTCAGGTCAGGTTCAGACATCAAAAACAGAATCTCTGCTGGATTTGGGTCGGGCTTGATTACTAATCTCTCGGATTTGGGTGGGGGTTGGAAAGACATATGTGGTCACTCATGTGGACCTCAGGATAAATTACATTTTTTCACTATTGGTAAGACTCTAACAAAAGTGTTGTTTTGTCCAGTGCTTTCATATTGTAAGTGTATGACCGCTGCAGCCTCTAGGGGACGCCAATAGAGCTGAACATACACACACACACACACACACACGCACACGCACACATAGACTCACACATACCAAGCAGACACACAGCTCAGCACTGTACATTCTCCCTCTCTCTCTCTCTCTCTCTCTCTCTCTCTCTCTCTCTCTCTCCCTCTCTCTCTTTTCTTTCTTTTCTGAGGTACAGCCAGTGAGCGAGGGGAGGACAGACTGAGATGATTGTTTGTTTGCTGATTGCGTCTGAACAGTGTAAAGTTAATGTGTTCATGTGTTTGAATTTGGGAGGGGTAGAAGCAGTGAGGAGGGAGGTCTGTCGCCTGCAGGATTCCATCACTCTTAGCAACCGTTATTGAGTTACCACGGAAACGCTCTGTGATGTTATCTGCTTCTCCTTTGTCCTCCTTCTTCACTCTTCTCTTTCTCTCTCTCTGGCTCTCTCTCTCTATTTTCTGTCTCCATCCTGATTTTATTGCTGGTCGACTTCTTGCGTTGCTACGGCAATGCTCTGGGACATTCTGCTGGATGATTTTACAGCCGCAGTGCTGAGTGCAGAGCTCAACTGTTCAGCTGTAAACTCGTGAAGAGAGTCGTCAGCTGATCACCTTGTTTACTTGTTGGTGATTACTTGACTAAAAGATGCCATTAGGCTATTCAAGCTTTTCAACTTTTTTAAAAAACCAACTCCATTTTGTCTGGTGACCTTTAACCCCTCGACCTCGACTTCTCTTTTTGGATTGCCCAGGCTATCAGGTGGCATTACAGGAAGTTGGATGTTGGAAGTTCCATCGAACCCGAGCACTCTCAGCCTTGATCAGCGTCAGTGTTTTCAGTCTGAGCCATCCAGACACTTCACAGAGCTTTTTGGACATTTAAACGAATCCTAAAAAAACCCACCTCCTCCTCCACATGGCCGATATGAACAACGAGGTGGAGGAGTCACAGTTGCCCAAGGATGTGCTGGAGGTTGATGAGCAGGAGCAGCAAGAGCAGGAGGAGGTGCAGCAAGAGGAGGGAGAGACTGAGGAGGAAGTGCAACAACAGGAGGTGCAGCAGGAGGAGGAGGAGGAGTTGCAGCAACACGAGGGAGAGCAGGAGAAGAAGCATAAACAGGACACAGGTGAGGTAGAGTTTGAGGGGGTGCAGCAGCAGGAGGAGGTGATACAGAAAGAAGAGGAGCAGGATCAGCAGGAGGACTTGCAGCAACAGGAAGAGGAGCAGCAGGAGGGGGAGATGCAACAGGAGCAGGAGGAGCTGCAGCAGATTGAGGAGCTGCAGCAGACTGAGGAGGAGGAGCCACAGCAGGAGGAGGTGCAGACTGAGGAGATGTCATGGACTGAGGAGCAGCAGAGGGAGGTGCACATTGAGGAGGTGCGGCGGATTGAAGAGGTGCAGGACTTTGAGGACGCTCTGGAGCAGAACCACAACAGCCAGGTCCTGAATCGACTGAGAGGAATGTGAGTAAACACAGATCATACAACTGATCAATCCGTTGACTGATGATGTAATGTTGATGATGATTATGTTATACCACTATTAATAATTGGTGATCATATGAGAATTGATCACGGTTAGTTTTGGAATCAGACTGACAGGAGAGGAGATGGCAACACTGGGGTTGCCTGGTTGCCGTGGTGATGTTGGCACAGACTGAGGATGGAGGAAAGACAAATGACAGAAAATTAGTGGGAAAACTGTGGGCGTGCGACATCACTGAACTGAGCGAGAGAGAGAGAGACAGACAGACACGCGGACAGAGAGAGAGAGAGAGAGAGAGAGAGAGAGAGAGGTGTTTTTCACCCACCCCACCCCCCTTCTGTCTGTCTGTCTGTCAGATATTTTTTCTGTAGTGGACACTTATAAGCTAACATTGCAGTGGGAACATCACCACGTCTGTACCACCACATCTGTCTGAATTGAAGGCTGCAACAGCAGATGTAAAACAGTTTGTCTTTTTGTTCTCCATAGTTGCCATGGTAACGACAGAGCCTTGCGATGCAGCAAACTCTCTGCAAAGATAGACAGAGAGCTAGATTAAGGCAGGGCATGGGAACACAGTGGTTAACAAAAAGAAAAGAAAAGGACTCAAACTGAGCTTTCATATGTTTGATTTAATGTCCTGCTGATATTTCACAGGTCTGTTTGGAAACTAACTACAGCCTCATGATATCATCACTACACACACTGAGATACACAGACACATACATGTCTTTAGTAGAGTCGAATTAAGGCAGGAAGGCTACAGAACTTATCAAGTACATTTTCATGTAACAACAGCATCACAGCTGATTATGAAATGAAAGGAATAGTTATAGGAATAGAACTAAATATAAGGCTACAGCCACTAGCTGGTTCACTTAGCTTGGCAGAGTGAAAATGAGGAAACAGCCTGTCTCTGTCTGAAGGTAACAACATCCACCTACCTACCAGCACTGCTAAACCTCACTGATTAATCACTGAACTTCAGAGCAGTGGGTCCCAAGCTTTTTTAGATTATGGCAATCCCTTGAAATGATATTGTGTGTGTGCGTGTGTGTGTTGTTATATTACACTGTATTATATTATATAAATATTAAGTTAAATAATGGGCCTATTCAGTCACTGATAGCCAAAATGTACTCTGCAGATTTAGAAATAAATATTTAACATGAAAACAGGAAAGATTATTATGTATTGGTGTGCAATGACAAACATGGTTACGGATATTTTATTTGGACATGTGAGCCTGCTGTTGATGTGGACAGAGACCTCACAGGTTGGACTCCGCTGACAGGCTATTTAATTTCTTGTGTTCATGTATAACAGAGATGAGAAAGCTAGGTATCACTGATAAAATCTTGGGAACCTGCAGTACCACTGTGGATGGATATTTGTTTTTCACAAGCCAAAGCCTGTCTGCTAAACCATGAGATGAGTAGTACTGAGTCTGATTTGAATGTTATTGGGTGGCTTAGATTCCGTCCACAGAGTGTGGGATGTGATCTATCAGTATTTCTTTGAGCTCTGTTTACTGCGTCAAATCTTTCCATCTCTGCCCTGACCGCCACTCCTGAAAAAGCCCCTGTGCCAGAAGCGTGTTATGTTACTATGACAACCAACCACTGAGTTCTTATGACATTAGCTGCAGAATAACTGCATATTAAACAGTTTTACAGTGATTTTGATATTTATTGTTTTATTTTATTTCAAATTCTGTTTTGATATGTTTGACAAGGTAAGATAAACATTTGCATTTAAATGCAGTATCATGTTATTAAAAAGGCACAATAAACATATGTTTGTATAATTAATCTTGCACTTGCATTTGTATATGTATATTGAGAGTTGGGTGGCTATGACACCAGGACAAAAAAAAATTCTTTCAAGGGGTGCCATAGTTTGGTAACCACTGCTAACTAAAGCTCAGTAATTATTTAGTGGAAGCCTTTGCCACAGAAGATACACTGACTTTTTTGGTGGGAAAATTTCTTCCATACTATTTACCATTTATTCTACTATAAACAGACAAAAACAACAACAAGTATGCAAAATCAATATTAATTAAAATAACAGTAAAAGGGAATGCACAAACATGACTGTACATATTCTCTAAGAAGAATAACCAACCTGCTTTACTTTTTCTTCAGTTTGGTTCCTGTGTCTCTAAAACCAACCACTACAGTTTGCACATTCAAACACCACAAGATGTCCCTCCATTTGACCTTTTTAGTATTTCTGCTAGGGAATACATACTAAATGGTCAGGTATATAGACACGAAAGAAATTAGTACTAAAGAAGTACTTTTTAGCCACTTCTGGTTTCAGTGAAAAGAAAGGGGGACACAGATTTTACACATGAAAGTCTGTTTCCAGATGTTACTACTGCATAATTGAAAAAAGTTATATGAAACCTTTTGTAGCCCCAGAGGGAGCTGGGGGGCATTTTGTAGATGCTAGGTTTTGAAAAGAAAGACAAATAGTGTGTGGAATAAAAAAGACTGGTCTGTCTGGTTTTGCAGCACCATTTTTAATCTTTGAAAAAATCTTCATTTATCTGACGGTATTGCAATACCTCGCATATGCAAATGGAGACAGAATATATATTACACGGTTATATCTAATCACACACACACACACACACACACACACACACACACACACACACACACACATATGTAATTCCACACCAACTTTGTGTCTGTTTGTGTTTGTCCCGATAATGCTCCAACATAACAATTTCCCATTAATGTGTATTTCACACCCAAGATGTAATATATACGATGTGAAAACATGATTTTCAATGTTCTTCATAAACCAGGCCCTTTTCTTGGTCTGGGGCAGTTTTAGAAAATGTAAAAGCCTGGACAACATTGACAGCCCTCCTCTTCATCAGTTAAACCATGGCTCATCTGCCTACAGACAGACAGACAGACAGTCCTCAAATCAGAAAAATCTGATTTTTCTGTTAAGATGCCTTAGTTCAGATGAATGAAATTGGATGAATTGCATACACATCCATACAGTGTAGGTGGCAACCATTCACATGTAATTCAATGTTACATTTGATCATGTAATAATTTACAGTCTTCAAATGTAATTGTGGTCATTTGTCATATTATGTCAGAAAAAAAGCAAAAGGAGGGAGGGTTGTCGACAACAATGTTTAAGCTACAAAATGTTTCTCACATTAGCTGGAGCAATAAAAATGCCCCTTGGCAAATCGAGTTCTGTTTAACAGGCCCTTCTTGTGGTACATAATATTGTATTAGTAAATTACAGAACACAAGAATTTTAGATAATGTAAAAACATCAAGCACTAGCCTATTACACATGTGTATTGGATATTTTATTCATATTAAACTATATTTTGTATGTTGGCCACCAGCGCAACATACAAATGTCATACAAAAGACTCATTATGCCAAAGTGAGACCTGTCTTGATTGTATTGAACAAATTAATTAGAGGATCATCCTATTATACTGTCTGGCTGTTAGACAGGAGCTGATTCCCAGCATTCACATGAAGGAGTCATATCATGGAACGAAGTTTGTTTGTCCTCCTCCAGTGGCAGTAAACACAGCAAATGGGCCCGTTGATAACTGGCATGTTCAGAGCTTAACAAGATATTTAGGGCTAATGAACAATAATGCTACTGCAATAAACAGCATGGCTAGAGCCAGCAAGAATTTCATTGTAGAGCTGCTAGCTCAGCTTTAACACAGGTCCCCACACAGTGAATGTATCAAAGCCAAAACCATAAATGTGCTCCTGGTGACTCTCAAAGCTCCACCAGGCTTCCTGTCTTTCGAGTGCAGACAGTGACAGTGACAGTGGAGAGTCTGACAGTTGCTGGTCATGGCTGGTTAGTTCTGACTACCAGCTCTATGTCACTGTTGAGGCTACACAGTGGTCAGTCATTCTCCCCCATGTTCACACAATATCTGAATCACACACGATGCAACTACAAATCCAGGCCTCCAACAGCCATTGCTCTTCTACTCTTCTCTTGCATGTTGTAAACACTGGCAATTGCCAACTTGTGCCTCCTTGGGGAAAACAAATAAAAAGATTTATAGAAATAACAGCAGACATGTTTTATGGTTTATTCATTAATTACAAAAGCAAGAAATACAATGCAAGACATCAGAATAATTTCAGGACATCCAGGTTTTTACTTCATTGAGGCATGCCTGAAGTTTAGCCAATTTGTTTGGTTTGATCTGGCTTAATTGACAGATATAATTGGGTATCGTCTGCATAGCAATGGAAGTTGAGGGAGTGTTTCCTGATAATGTTCCCTAGAGGAAGCATATATAAGGTGAACAGAATTGGTCCAAGCACAGAGCCTTGTGGAACACCATAATTAACTTTAGAGTGTATTGAGGATTCATCGTTGACAAGTACAAACTGATATCTGTCTGTTAATAGGACCTAAACCAGCTTATGCAGTTCCTTTAATGCGAATTAAATTTTCCAGTCTCTGCAAAGGATTTAATGATCAATAGTGTCAAATGCGGCACTAAGACTTAACAAGTCTGTCTGCCTGTCTGATGCACTAAAATAGTCATTTGTTACTTTCACCACAGCAGTTTCTGTGCTATGATGAACTCTAAATCCTGATTGAAAATTCTCAAATAGACTATTGTTCTGTAAATGGTCACACAGCTGGTTAGCCACTGCTTTCTCAAGGATCTTCGACAGAAAGGGAAGGTCTAATAGTTTGCCAGTACCTCAGGATCAAGAGTTGGCTTATTAAAAAGAGCTTTTATTACAGCTGCTTTAAAAGACTGAGGTACATAGCCTGTTAAGGACAGATTGATCATGTCGACTAAAGAAGTGCCAGTAACAGGTAACTGTTAAACTTCTTTAAGCAGCCTGCTTAGGATGGGATCTAGAATGCAGGTGGACAGCTTTGACAAAGAAATCATTGAAGTCAACAGGAACAGAACAGCTTTGGTATTTTTTTCATTTCTTCACTTTTATTTATTGTTAATTCCAACACAATAGAATACAAGCTGGTGGCATGTATTTTATATATTTATGTGTGTGTGTGTGCTGCTTTTACAGACTCCTGCATTTTAATGAATGCTCTGCTTTATCTTCACACCCAACTGGTTTGGTCTTGATGTAGGTAGTGTAGATGGAGTTAACAACTAAAGTGGGAAACACACCTTGTGGTCGTGCATCACAAACTCAGTCAAAGAAATAATGCATCTCAGAATAACATATACTTCACACTCAATAATAATAAGGCTCAGATATGCAAGGAAGAAAATGTGTGAGGAGAAAGTACAAAGCATATTAGCAGAAGGACAGGAAAGTAGAGAAAGTACATGAGGAACAAAAAAACACAAATTCTCTCACCAAAGGTGTCAGCCTGGATAAGTTATGACAGACTGGTGAGGTGAGTTATTCTCCAGAAATGACTGCTGACGCTGCCACATGGCCCTGATTTTGCCCATGAAGGCCAGAGTACAAGTACTGATTGACCATAGAATAACTTCTTCCTGCTGTCAATGCTGAAATGTGTAAGAACTGTGATTAGCCTTTGGGTTAAATTCTAGAGTTGTGCGTGGCTAATTCAAGAAAAATGCAGTGGTCAGATGCTCATCATCAGCTGGTTTAGTTTGTATCTCTTGTTCACATTTACATTACGGAGGGGCTTTTTTAATTATTACAGTTCATGGTTCATGGCTTTACCAGGTAGCCTCTTCTGTTTTGTTCATAATGGCGTGTGTGTTCAAATAGTAAAAATAATTGCACCCGTCCTTTTCTTTTAATATTTTTTTTTCTTTTATTCTGGCCTTTTTGGGATTTGGGATGGGTAGTGTTGTGTAACAGGTATTGTCAACACTAGTTACACATATAGAGCAGATTAAAAGCCATTGTTTTAAACTATGTTTTATAGCTGGGGAAGCCTAACAGAAGAAATGCAGTTCAAGATCATGTTTAACCTGCACCCACATAGTGGAAAATTAGGGTCTGTGGTTTACTGCATGCATTCTGGTGGGGCAATGCTTCACATCATATCTGCAGGTTCATAAACTGTCTTGAGCTGCCACCTGCATATGTGAACTGACATCTTCAAAGACCTACAAGCTACAATGTTAATGCAGGTTTTATCTTAGTTAAAAAAAAAATTACAAGAAGTTCCACTATGAGTTTAATATTATTAGAATTAGAACTAGTCATTTTAGAAATGCTCCTCATTAATTTGTCATCTATTTTAGTAATCATCATCCAGTAGCAGTTCTTTCTGTGCATCAGAAAGAACTGCCACTCTCATTCAAATGAGAGCGTCACGAGAACCAATTATAATATGGCTTTATATTCTCGTAAAACTAGTCACAAAGTATCAGTCTGATAAAACAATGTTATCTATATTTTTTAGAGCTGTGTCTTCAGCACCCCAAACAGAACATTATAACATTCATATATCTGTGCCAAGATGGCACTCCATACATTCCAATAAATTGGTGCTAAAACGAAAAACAAAAAACAAAAACAGATTTTCTTCAGGCTTCTCTGTTTTTAGGAAAAGGACAGGTTGTCCACACAGTGGAATTTCAAGATTTCAGGATTTCCTTTATTTGCCATTTTTATGCTCTACATAAAAATCAAATAGTGTTTCACACATGCCATCAGTCAATAAATGTACTTCAGTGCAATATATATAAATAATTATTATAAAAGCAATAATAAATAAGCTAAATCTAAAGAGAATTAATCTGAATTAATATGAATAAATTAGAATTCCACAATTCTACAATTTCATTTAGCAGACACTTTTATCCAAAGTGAAGTACATCTGTGAGTAGATACAACACAAGCAAGGATCAAGTCAGGAGAGAACAACCTGGATAGGTGCCATTAAAGAAAGTTAAGTTAGATAGGGCCTGTGCCTTCAGGCAGTGAGGGAGGAATACATTACAACATACAATTAGACAACAATATATTTTTTGTTTGTTTGTTTGTTTTGGTGAGGTGTTCAGGTGTTCAGTGAAGAGCTGGGTCTTTAGTCTTTTCTTAAAGACTGAGAGCGACTCTGCAGATCGAACAGTTTCTTCAGCATGACAGAGGAATAAACATCTTCACTGAATTCAAATGTCACACTCAAGGCAGTGAATTCAAGATCAGTCAAACAGTCAAAATTGGAGAGCCACAGCACAAGTGTATATAAAGCAAAGAAGGTGGCTTGTGTGCACAACACTTTCAGATGTTTTTGTCTTAAGTAGACCTAATCAAAGAAGGAGTCATTTCAGGGTGTTTGTGATCAAAATGAACCACCTGAACACACACACCTGGTCACAGTCAGCTTATAATGAGGGCTGTCTGAATGCAGCATGTAACTGGTTCATTTGAGTGACTGTTCTGTTTTTGGTTTTGTTCACAGGCAGAAATATAAAAGTACATCACAGAGGTAAGACACAGACACGCACGCATGCAGACACAGAGGCCTCAGTCTGAAGTACATGACTGAAGATGCTGTTTCTGAGTTTGCAGTTACCAAAAAGCTCTACTCATTACTACGCAGTAAACCTCTCACATGGTTTCATTTGACACATAAATAACTGTCTGAGGCCCAAAGAGGTCAATTACTAAATCACAAAAAGTCCAAATACTGAAAACAGATTTGTGGATGACAACATTGTTTTCTTTTCAGATCCTGTTATTCATCTAATGATCCCTAAGGATTATGATGTGACCCCAATATTGGAACCATCAGAGTAGTTAAAACTAGGCACCAAGCAGCTACAGCAGTAAAATGCTGCTTATACACATATGTATGTATATAATACAGCAGTATTACCAATATTTTAAGCACTGTTAATTTTGACACTTTAGTATGTTCAACTGATAACAGTGTACTTTTAGTAGAAATAGTAAAACATTGAATATTTTGTCTTTTGTATTGCGTTCAATTCAGTCAAGACTTGGTTTGGTAAGCAAAGGCTGGCTGGCCATACCAGATGAGATGAGTGGAAACTATGTGGCAGCTTGCAGGAGAATCAGCAGGGTTCTAAAGCTGCCAGTGATCAGGAGAATGAGGCTCAGCTGTGGCTGGAGAGGACCGAAGCACCTGAAACAAAGCCTGAACACAAACAGTACCACCAAAGAAAAACACTAACACAAAAGAAGAAATCCCCAAACCAAACACACTGGAGTTTAAATTACAAGAAACACAGAACCAAAAAATAAAGCAAAACCCCAAACCATGACAGATCTGTATACTTCTTCAGCTGTTGGAAAACATCACTCAGATCCTCCAAATCCACTTTGGGATACACAATGTCACATCACACCCCCTTAGCAACTTCTAGCAATAAAATATTGAAATATTATTTTAAACTAAGATTTTATGCAGTACTGTGGGAAACCTTGTTTGTCATTTCAAAGGAGAATGTGGATATTGGAGTTTTATAAATACAAATATTTTGGTCTGAAACTGAAATGAACTGTTATGTTGGCTGAGGAAGACACAGTGAGAATAAAGTTCTGGATTTGACAGTCAGGTAAAGCAGCATGTTTATTTCCTGAAGGAAACTCCTACTGCTTAATGTGGGAGTCAGGTGATTGACAGGAGGCAGAGTGTCGCGTCCATCTGGAGGAAACAGATTTTCATGATCTGCTTCTGTGATGTGAGAAGAGGAAAATGGCTGTGTGGGTGCATATAGAGAGAAGATCGGTACTTCCTTCTGTCAGTTAGCAGGTGTTCAAAGTCTGGACAGAGAGTTTCTTTAGACTACTTTAGCTCTTATTGAGATGTGTTAAGTAGAATACCAACCATCACAACAGAGGACATTTCAGTACATATCAGTGCAGTGCAGCTGAATACAACACCACAGAGTACAGTAGAGTACAGTACAGCAGACAGCAGCAGGTCAGACAGTGTTGCTGGAATTGGGCTGCTTTTTATTTAATTGGGCAGGTAAAATCATTTTTGGTGTACAAGTTCAGGTGGGCTGTAATTGAAACCTGGCAATACTGAACTCCGGCAGGTTAGCATTAGGAGCCTTAATGACATTGCTGTGAGGAGAAGATAAAGATAACTGCTGGTAATTTGATGAAACTGAAAACAGCAGGAATTGATCAGGTATGTTAAATACCTCACATTTAAGAAGGTACTTGTTGTGCTACTGTGCTGCAAATACTGAACCCAAATTCATTAGGACAGGGTCAAACTGGCACTTATACCAGTGGACAGTGAAATGAGCACTTGACCATTTACCATTAACCTATTACAAGCCATCTTGCCAGGGCTGACTTTTGATGGAATAGAGGGCCAGAGAGCTCAAAACAGAGGAAGCTTTCAGATTAGCAGTCTATCCAATTTTCTGTCAGCATGTGTTGCTGGAGCCTAAACTGCTCCTAAACAAAAAACAAAATAGTTCAAAAATGTCCCATTGAATGAAAGCTCATTTGTCAAACAGCTTTGCCCACCCATTGCCCTGAAGGCCTGTTGCTCAGAGAATACACACTGTGATATCACCAACTTACATATGCAACTTAACTGAAGTAACTGACATACTGCTTTTACTGTTTTTTTTCCTCTTAATTCAAACTAAATAGTTTTGATACCTAAACCAAACCAAATCACCAAACCAGACGTGAGACAAGAGTTGAAGGTACAAATGCATCTCTTAAATAAAGTTATTGTGTGTTAGGAAACAACCTAGCTAATTTTTTTTTTTTCAGCATAGCAAGTCTGCTATTGTGAGTGACAAGCGTGTTAAAGGCTAGCTAGCTAGATTCACTATTAGTCTGTAAATAACTGTAAATAACGTAATATCTTTTCAGTGCAATAACATAGAAATTTCTGTGCAATAGCATTTATAGCATCTTTATTCTCATATGAATAATAGTATGTCTATTACTTCTGGATGCCAAAGACAAGGAAAACATGTAACATAATGTAAATACTCAACCTCACTTGTCACTTTATTGTCTTATGCCACTTATTGTTTCTTGTTTTTTATTGCTGCCTTATTTCTTTAGCCACTTACTGGTATTTATTTTTGAGTTACTGTTTACTGTCTGTTTCTGCTACTGTGACAAGTAAATTTCCCCTAAGGGGGATCAATAAAAGTTATCTTATCTTATCTTATCTTATCTTATTAAAACTGTGAAGTTACCTACAACAATTCAAAGGTTTGATATCCTCTCTGTGGACAACATTAACATTGACCTCAAATTAAGTTAATTAATGAATTAACTGTATTGGATGACCTTTAATAACTAATTTTCAACCTACACCGTGGGTTTCAGGGAGCCCTGTTTTTTGGAGGTAGGGTGTGGGAGCATAATGTACACCATACACACATTTCAGCTCATACAGAGAATATCTATCCTGGGACAACAAAGAAACCGAAAAATCATTTGTTACTGTATTGTTTTCTAATCACTCTCTGTACACTGCTTATTTGCTGATTTCACAGCAGGAAAAGACAGTATTGTGTTTTATACACATATTTAATCAGAAATCGTTAAATTAATACATATGGTGACAAGTTCCTGATGATTAGCTTATTATTTTTCAGGAGAGTCAATACACAGGAAATACAATATACAAAGAACCCCGTTGAACCAAACATTTCTATATTTTACAGCTTCCCAAAAGTTCTCAAATGAGGCTTTCTGGGTAACTCATGTCTGTTTCAGGGGAGCTGAGGCCCATAGTATTTAAAACCCTGCTTATAACAAAGGGGTCTACTCAAGTACTGTCCATGCATCTTTCAACTCTGATCCGAATTATTTATTCAGATCAGATTTGATACCTAAGAATGGATCTTTAAATTTGTTACTTAGAATATAAAATACTGAAGGTTCTAAGAATGGGTTGAACCCATTTACCCCAATAATTCACCCTATATACCAGGTTTAAATGAATCCTTGTCAGAGGGATGAGGCAGAGAAACTGTATGAATAAAAAGTCATAAGATAAGATAAGATAAGCCTTTATTCGTCCCACAGTGGGGAAATTCACATGTCACAGCAGCACAGGGGATAGCAGCAGTTAAATATTAAGAACAAATAACAGTCTAAAAAGGAGGTAAACACAAGTTTACATGACTTATTAAGTGTGGATATGAAATATAAAATCTGAAATTTAAAAATATATGACCAGTATAAAATATACTGTATAAAATACTATATGAAATAAACAAATTCATCTCCACCTGGAGCATGACACAAATCACAAATCCAATAATAACAATAATAAGTACTCGCTATTGTGTCTCATGTAACTGATGAATACAATTTGGATGATTTATGTTGTTAACTGTGTTTGCTTTTTCCAATAACTGAGCACATGAGTGCACTGAGTGACTGTGTGTGTGTGTGTGTGTGTGTGTGTGTGTGTGTGTGTGTGTGTGTGTGTGTGTGTGTGTGCTTGTGCGTGTCATCAGGCTGAAAGGTGTCCTGGACCAGATGGACCATGGTATCGTGGACCTGCAGGAACTCCGCAGGAACCTGGAGGTTGCTGCTGCCATGCTGGATGCTGTTTACACTGATGAGACTAGGTAGGACAGAATATACTGAGATAAATAGATATGTAGCTAAATAAATTCTTGTCACTGGTTGTTAAAGCTATGACTGATGGATGTTTCTTCCTGTTCTGTAGGCGTCTGCTGGATACTGAGGACGAGCTCAGCGACTTGCAGGCAGAGTCGGTGCCCAGCGAAGTACGTGATTGGCTAGCATGTACCTTCAGCAGGAAGATGGGCATGTCCAAGCGTCGCCCTGAGGAGAAGCCGAGGTTCAGGAGCATAGTCCATGCAGTGCAAGCTGGGATATTTGTAGAGAGGTAAAAAGAAAAAAGTAATAGCTGTGACCTCTGCCAATTAAATATAAAGTATCAAACAGTATTAGACCTCACCTCAAGTTTTTGTTGAATCAAAATAAACCACATTTATACCCGCCAGCAAACCGCTTATTCTACCAGGACAAAAAAAGGGTCAAACTCAATGTTCAAGGTATATTAAGGTGAAAGGTGTAGTTCCCATAAATATGGCTATTGTAGCTGTATGGATCGATCACTTTGCCACCTCTGTTGTTGAGATTCAGGGAAACAAGGACTTGCTCAAAATAATGTATATCAGGGGAAAGCTGTATGAACCTCCTACAGTTTTCCAAATAAACATAATTTTTTACATGACTCATTTCAAACGCTCATCTCTGAGTCTGAAACACACAGACAGAAGCTACCTGAAGCAGCCATTATGACCAACTGGCATAAGGATCTACATTGTTTTTTCTGGTTTAGGCTGTGTAGTTTTGATGAAGGAAAATCTTAATGCTACAGTATACAATGATCTTTTAGAAATTAGCATGTTTCCAAATTTATGTCAAAGGTTTGCGTTTGTCCATTTTCTGATCATCACCCATCATCAGTGTTAGACCTCACTAATGCTCTTGTGGTTGAATAGGAGCAAATTCCTGCAGGTTCAACATCTGCTGGAAAGACTTAGCCTAGAAAAGTGGAGACTGTTATAGAAGCAGATTATTGGCCATGCTTTTGGAATCACATATGGCTGTGTAATATCCACATACTTTAGACCGTGTAGTGAATTTTAACAATAACATAGGAAAAACTGTGACGAGTGAAATGAATGTCTCAGACATACCAGTAACATTTTCAAGTGTCCACTTATATTTGTCTTCAGCAGAAATCTAGAGCAGCTGAAGACAGAACAGGAAAAGTTGTCAACTTCAACAATCAGAACACAAAACATCCAGCCGTTGTCACTGCAGATAAGATTATGAGGTCGAACACGAGGTCTAATGATGTTAGCGTATGATGTTAGTGAGCTGAAGATGGAGATCGTATGAGGAAACTATGAGGTTCAATTTCATTAGAGTGTAAATGACTTAGTGTGATAGAATGGTATCAGTTCATCTACTGCAGCTTAATGACGCATGAAATCAAAAAATATCCGCTGCACTGTGTGTGTTTAGAACATGGTTACCATGGTGACAACCAATCCATCCTGGTCACAAACTGCGGAGGAGGGTAGCTGGAGGTCTCTATGAGGAGTGTTTATATGCATGCAGCTGTCTGTATCAATGTAAGACGTTTGTGCATGACATTTTTATCCCTATGTACGTGTGTGTGTGTGTGTGTGTGTGTGTGTGTGTGTGTGTGTGTGTGTGATTAGGATGTACAGACGGACATCCAACATGGCTGGTCTGACCTATCCTCCCACAGCTTTGGCAGCTCTAAAGGTAAAAACTTTCATTACTGTAATAGCATCTGCAGAAAGTGACATAATTGTATTATTTATTTATTTTATAATCGTTGGGGAAAAGTATCAATAAAAAATAAATGTAATCAAATTAAACTTATTCAGTCAGTCAGTTCCTACTCTGAAGGGCCCCCTCTAGTGTAATGTATTGATGAGCATACAAAGGGTGTGTGCATATAGTAAAGCTAATGAATATAACTGAACAATCTTAATATATGTAACAGACATAGCAAGTGATGAACTTATTTTAACCCACACCATGATTATTTCCTTAACCTAACCAACCGCTTTTGTTGCCTAAATCTATTCAAGTGTTTTTGGTACCTAAACCTAACCAAGTTCTGACTGTTTCACAACATTAACATTGTCAGTACACTTTAATTTGAAACTTAACCAGATGTTGCTGTTAGTGTTGTCATAAATGTTATTACTTTTAACTTGACCACAGAGCCCTGCACAAGTGAATTTGTTGAGAGGAAAGAAGGAAGTAAAGGGAAAAAAGGAAAGTCAATTAAATAGAGAGAAGGAAAATAAAAGGGTAACACTGGGAATGTCGGAAGCTTCTGCTCACACACTGTGAAGTGCAGCTGGTGAACAGCTGGTGTCTCACTTTCTCTCTCTTTCTCTGTTTCTCTCTCTCTCTCTCTCTCTCCCTGTCTCTCTCTCTCTCTCTCTCTCTCTCTCTGTGTCTGTCTGTCTCTGTCTCTCTCTCTCTGTCTGTCTGTCTGTCTGTCTGTCTCTCTCTCTCTCTCTCTCTCTCTCTCTCTGTCTGTCTGTCTGTCTGTGTCTCTATTTCTCTCTCTCCCTCTCCAGTTCTGCTTGAGTTTTTCCCCTTTTACTGTTGTCAAGTGCTTGCTCATGATGACAATTTTTGGCAAGGAAAAATGGGCTAAAAAGGAGGAGGAAGGGGAGGAAAGACGGTGATATTGAAGAAACAATGAGTTAGAGATTATGGTAGGGAGGAAAAGAGATGGTGGAGAGGAAAATGAAGAGATAGATTAGGAGGGATGGAAGGAAAGAAGGAGTTAAGGAGGAAAGGGAGGGATGAATCAGGGAAAAGGGGCTAAAGAACAAAATTAAGAGGTGGAGTAGGAAAGGAATAGATTGGGGTGGGGGTGGGCAAGAGTAGTGAAGGAAATGAGGAGACAGAGATGGAGTTGTAGTGGTGTGTGTGTAATGACATAATTTCCCACCTCATGGCTTCCCGTACATTAAAAATATATAATTAAACCATAATTATTCTCCAACCATGTCTCATCGATGATTCTTTAATAATGTAAAACACACATTGAAACAATAAATATAGAAATTTTGGAAAGCAACACTGTATATATTATAATCTCAAGAATTTAAAATGCAATAATGAGCTAATGAATAATTGTCCATCACTGCCTTCTAAAATGAGGAAGCACTAGTATTGCACTGCCCTCTCCTGGCAAAAATCCTACATTACTCAAAATATCGCTCAATGGCAAGACAGCTTAATCTCAGAATTATCTGCTGTATTTATACTGTTTCATCCCATGTTTGATGTCATTTAAGTGTTTGATATGACAATGATAATGAAAGTGGCAATGTCTAGTCTGAGTCTTTCTGGATGTTTTCCAGGAAGTGGATCAGTGGTCGTTTGATGTTTTTTCCTTCCATGAGGCCACCGGAGACCATGCCCTCAAGTTCCTGGTCTATGACCTGCTGACCCGCTATGACCTCATCAACAGGTTCAGGGTACACACAGCTTCATATCATTAGCACTACTGGGATGGATGGGGCCTCTTGTCATGTTGGGTGGAGCTGAGTACACTGGGTGGGTGGATCTCTTTATGAACAGGTTTAGGTTGAGAGGACTGAGGCTGCAATATTTCTTCTTCCACTGAATGCCACAACCAACAATGAACTGATAAAATATGAAGCTAGAGCCAGCAGTCAGTTAACTTCGCATAAAGACGAGAACAGGGACACAGTGGAGTGTCTGAGTAAATCTCTCTACCAGCACCTCTGAAGCTCATTCATTAAAACACTACATCTTGTTTGTTTAATCTGGGCAAAAAACAAGGTGTAAAAACTGCCGCTTGCAATTTCATGAGGAGTTACATGCAAGACTATTTCCAGGAAGTTCACCCTCTGCGAGGTGAGTCAAAGTCAAAGTTGAGTTTATTGCCAGTTCAGCCATTCACAGACAAGATTGAAATACCATTTCTCTCAGACCCTGGTGCAAATATACAAGGCACGGAAGGAAACAAAGAAAATATGAAACAAGCCTTAGCTACTGCATGACTGGCGTGCAAGTAGATATTTACAGATGTAAACAGTGCAATGTTTCACAATTGGTGCAAAGTATACGGTAATAAAACAGTGCAGTGTGACTGTTTTCATCAGCTAAATTTTCAAAGCTAATTTCACTAAACACTTAGTGTGCCAGAAGGGGCAGGACACACACGTGTAGTGCACATAATACCTGTAGTATCTGTACTACCTGTGGTACTGTGTCCAGATCCCGGTGCAGGCTCTGGTGCAGTTTGTTGAAGCTCTGGAGAATGGCTACAGCAAACACAAGAACCCCTACCACAACCTGATTCACGCCGCTGATGTCACCCAGACCGCCCACTTCCTGATGCTGCACACTGGACTGATGGTAACACACACTCACACACGCTGACATCACTGTCACACCAGAGTGGCTGGACAGTGTTTCAAGGTCTGTACATGGTCTCTATGGACAGTCAGATTTTGAGAAAAATGTGACTGATTAACCCAACATAGCTAACATAGCTAAGTGAACGATTGTGTGTGCTTGTGTGCAGCATTGGCTTAGTGAGCTGGAGATTCTTGCAATGGTTTTTGCTGCAGCGATTCATGACTTCGAACACACAGGAACCACCAACAACTTCCACATCCACACCAGGTAATGTAAACTGTAATATTATCCGATTTTTCCTTATTCCAAAGATGGACACTGACAGTTATTTTCTCACAGACTGGGCCTAATGGAACTGGTATGCTTTTAAATGAATGAGTAATTCAACTTTGTCATAGTCTCTTTACTTTGAGAAAGTAAGATACGACCCCTTTAAGCTAATTATCATAAACCACAGTATCAGACAAACCTAAGTTTTGACCTGAGGATGGCGCTAGAACAGGGGTATTCAACTAAAATTTAAAGAGGTCCAGTTGGAAAATGTTTCTTGAAGCAAAGGTCCAGTAGATCATAATGTCTAACTATTTAATGTGATATATATTTAAGTAGCCTAGTAGTTGTATCAACATCTTGCATGTATTTAATACCTGACTGTCAAATCAAATGAATTCAGGACAATTTGAAAACTTTTTCACAATATATATTGTCAAGTAACATAGAACTGAACTTCTATGTATGACTGCTGATATGTATAATGTTCTCTCATTTACTGAATAAAAAGGGCTGCATTTCAAAATAAGATAAATACAATGTGAAAATTGTGCCTGTTCAAAAAAAGTGCTTAACTCCAGAAAAATAAAATAAAGGGAGGAAAGACTTGAATTTCCCCTTTTCTGAAATGATTCTGTCCATTCTGGATTACATGCTCTATTTTTGCTCTCTATTTTTCCTTTTTTGGAGAGAGACATTTGTTTCTTATTTTTCTCAACTTTCTCCGTATCACTTGTCTTTTTCCTTAACTTTCTCCGGCTCAGTCGTCTGTATCTCTCCCTTTGATTTTCTACATGTATTGCTATCTTTCTTTTTCTTTCTACCGTCTCTTCATGCGTATCTTGCCTCAACTCGGTCATCGGTCTGCACTGTAGAGTCGCAATATTTATCACCTGGAAGGCACAGACTTGATTGGCTGAGTGGTATCACGTGGAATGGTTTAACTCGCACTTAATTGGTTCGTGCGTTTCCTCATCACTAAACCACTACTGTAAAGACTACACAAGCTAAAATAAAAGCGACCTGCCAGATTTTAAATCATAACCTTCTGTTTTGGTTGTAGGTCCGGGTCCGTATGGGACAGCTTCTGGGTCCAGACCCGGACTGCGGTCCGCCTGTTAGTGACCTCTGCTCTAGAGGATTTACCAGATTAATGCTGAGTGGACATGAATGTCTGAACCAAATTTCAATGCAATCCTCTCAGTAGTTCACTCAAAATCACACGTTTCACTCAATATCACAAATGTAAATCTCAGTGGTGCTAGAGGAAACGTCAGGGAACCACCAAAGTCTATAGGATTCATCCCCTGGGTACAATGGACATCTGTACCAAATTTTACGGCAAACCATCCAATTGGTTCTGGGTGGACAAAAGTGGTGGACGAGCATCATTGACGTCACATAGCCAGTGCGGCTGAAAATATTAAAATATTACATATTCAAAAACATATGGCTGGTAGTGTAAATGTGAATTAATCTCATACATAACATGTTGTTTTTGGGACTTCTGTATATGAAAGACTGCCGTTAGCATGTTATATCTGTCTCTTAGGTCGGAAGTGGCCATTCTGTACAATGACAGGTCGGTGCTGGAGAACCATCATGTCAGCGCCGCCTACAGGCTGATGGCAGAGGAAGACATGAACATCCTGGTCAACCTGAACAAGGATGACTGGAGGTGCACACACCAAGAGATCACAGATTATACATCACTGATGAGTTGCTAATTGTATACTTTAAGAGGTGAGGTTCTCTGTCATGGTAATTGATCACAGATAATCTTGATTATATATTCATTATTGGCAGGGAGCTGAGGGCTCTGGTCATAGAAATGGTGATGTCCACAGACATGTCGTGTCACTTCCAGCAGATCAAGACCATGAGGACTGCCCTGACACAGACACACAGGTCAGTACTGCAACCATGACCTCTGACATACACGTGTCTGGATTTTGTTTTAGCTACTACATTAGTACAACATAATAGTGCTGGTTGTGATCTACTGGTTATTAATAGATTAATAAAGGAAATATGTAGCCTTAATCTTTTGTACAAAATGCTTAATCAAATGTGACTGATCTGTGGATTGCTTTCATATCGCTTTGCCAGATTATGTCAGCAAACAGACAGACTACCAGTCTGTACAGTGTTGACTATTGGACCCTATAGACACTACCTGACAAAAATGGACATACTACTCTCCTACGACACCTACTGACAGCGCAAGCAATACACACAAGGCCAGATGACATTAGAAATGATGGCACTAAAATGTGCATTCAAGCTACTAATAATGCTGATTCATCTAATGCTTGTACAATTTCATTTAGCAGATGCTTTTATCCAAGGCAATGTACATTCACATACCAATGGAACAGCCATTGGGGGCAATTTTGGGTTCAGTATCTAGCCCCAAGGACACTTCAACACATAGAGCCAAGGATCAAACCGCCAACCTTCCCATTGGTGGACAACCGTTCTACATCCTGAGCTATAGCAGCTCATGCTTCATTGTACATGGCAAATTTAATTAAGTAACGAGCGTGGTGGAACCACGTGGTGTTTTATACAGTCTATGGGTGGAACACCACCGCAACCCCTCATCTCATGCAGACCACAGACCAAACATTGCTAGGGTTGTTCCAAATGTGAGCAGGGACAAAATTCAGCAACAAGATTGATAAAAATATCTTTATATAATAATACAATGATAAATATATATATGGTTATAATTATTTTGGGAGTCCGTTGCACTTTTAATTTTCTCTGTATAAACCTACCATCATGCCTGAACTGGACTCTGGTTTCATGTGGCCCGTTCATCTGATAAAGACAGCGAGATCCTTAGAGGGAGTTTGGTGAAATGGAAAACATAAGGTTCTGCACCCTGCTGAACCGAGATTTGTCTATGCATTCTGACAGGGAATAATGCAGGGTCTGACCAGACGCCATCCTCCCCTCTCTCTGCGTCAGCCCTGCTGTGGTGGTGGTGTGGAGGGGAGACCTGTCATGCTTCTTAGCTCACGCTTGGATGAGATTTGGGGGAAGACGCTGTATTCAACCTGTCGACATGCTGGTTGTGCTTGCGTTGCTGCAGCAGCTGCTTGAGAACTGTATTCTGCTTACTAACACTGCTGAACTAACATGCAGGGAACTAGTAGGGCAGTTTATATCCTTTTGATGCAGTACTGGATTCACTAAACCAAGATTCTTATGGTTAAATGAGAAGATGTAGACCAGTGATTCCCAACCTATGGGCTGCGGCCCCCTGGTGGGCCGCGAAGGTATTGCAAGTGAGCCGCCAAATCATTTCCAAAATATTTTGACTTTTGTATGGGGGTGGGAAGAGTGTAATTATATAAAAATAAACAGAATAATGTCCTTAATGTTAAAAATCAGTTACATTTAAAATGATATTATAGATGTTCAAATATTCTTTTTATTATTAGTTTGTTTTGTTTTTAGAAATGAGAGATAGGAACTTTTGTTGTTACGGGCCGGACCAAAGCAGAATTTACATCATCTTTATATCTGATTTGTGTTTACTTGTAAGCCTTTCGATTTAATGAGCTTTTTTTGTTGCTGGGATTTTGTTTGAATCTGATATTTGATGTCAAATTGTTATTTATGAGAATGCATTTCTCTGTTTTTGATATTTGATTATATTTGATATTTGATGTCAAATGGTTATTTATGAGAATGCATTTCTCTGTTGTTGAAGGATAGTGTTATTTATCAATCATTTGTTAATTAGCTTGTTACATACAGCCCCTTAGTTGTCATTTCTGATATTTGTGTGGTGCTGATGCACAGCTCCTTGAATGACGGGTTTGTGTGTGTGTGGTGTTGGAACATGTTACAGATGATGTGTTTGCGACTGTGGAGCTTCCATCTGGTTTCTATTGTATTCAGTTCAGTCCTTTATGTTTCATCTTCAATAACAAAGCACTCTGGGAACACATAGTTTTGCCTCCGTATTTATGGAATCAAAGGTGGGCCATGAACATTTTTGAGACTTAAAAGTGGGCCCTGAGTTGGAAAAGGTTGGGAACCACTGATTTAGACTGTTTCACCCTGTCAGATGAATGACAAGTGCTTTTTTCTGACTTTACTCAGAGTTTATTTTTGATTGACTTTACTTTTTCATTGAATTATTTTGCTCTCTCTCTTCAGTATAGACAAAGTGAAGGTTTTGTCTCTGATGCTTCATGCTGCAGACATCAGTCATCCAGCCAAAGCCTGGCCGCTGCACTATCGCTGGACTCACAGTCTGATGGAGGAGTTCTTTAGACAGGTAGACCCACACACACCTGTCTGCCTGGAAAGACTTACTTTTTTCTCTAACACCCCTTCTCCTCTTTGTATTTGAATTTACACTACTTCTTTGTTGTGTTTATCATGCTAAAGTATTAAAAAGTGGATGTAAATACCACACAAAGATTATTTGAAGATTTTAAAAACACACCATGTCCATGTTGCCCTGGTGACTGTGTCTTTTCCAGGGAGATAAAGAGGTGGAACTTGGCCTTCCTTTTTCTCCTCTCTGTGACCGCAAAGCCACCATGATTGCCCAATCACAGATAGGTAAGAACAACCATAAATCAGTAATACCTAAAGACCACAGACACATGAGGAATACTGTTAACTCGCACCAGACACTATGACTATACTACTGATCTCTGACAAGAGGCTGTCATTGTATATTAACAGTAACACCTGCTGGTGGTTTCTAGAACTAAATACATTCTCTGATCTCTGAGGGATGGACATTATTATTGTATTATAAAAAGAAGAGGAACAAATGTTTATCTTTTATCTTTCTACTCTTTTGCCCTTTTTCATATTTCCTACTCTGTTCTATCCATCCTGTCTGCTCTGGTTGCAGGTTTCATAGACTTCATTGTGGAGCCAACTTTCAGTGGTCTGATTGACACAACAGAAAAGGTGATTGGTCCTCTAGTAGAAGAGGACAGGAAGGCCAGAGAGACTGGAAACAGGAGGTCCAGGTACTACTGCTACCACTATTTTTGGAGGAAAGTGGTCACAACATAAAATTAATCACACCTCCAGACAAAAACTTTTTGTACCAGATGTAATGTTGGGTATTGAAAAATGGAATTGAATCATCAGTCTGAAAGATATGCAAGCGTGCAACATTTTCTCCGGAGTTTTCAGATATTTATTCTGATACCCAAACTTAGAATATTGCCTTATACCAGGTACCGGTCTGACACCAGCATTATTTTTCCCCAGCAGGTGAAGTCAACAGATTAAGATATGTGTAAGCTAACATTAGGCTGTAGCTACAGATCGCTATATATAAGGGGCCTTAAAGGGGTTCCCACAGGAACAAGAGATTCAGCAGGTTAAATCAGTTCATTTTGTGGGCTTCCTAGTTGTTCAAATTAAGTCCACTGTCTTACACAATTGAGCAAAATATGGAACAGAGCGCTTTAATATTACTGTAAGGCTCCATTGGTTCTGACCTACAAATCCTCGGTCCACACCTCTGCTCTGTTCTAGTCTAACAGGAAGTGGTTCAGTTACCGTGGAGTCGGTGCAGAGACACAGTAGTAATCGCCATGGGAACAGTGATGATGGACAAATGGACTTTTCCCTGACAGCCATCAACCTCCCAGCTCTGAGGCTCCACCTATCTGGCGTCATCACCAGCAACAAGGACAGATGGAAAGAACTGTCTGTGCATGGTACAGCAAGCACACACAAACACATACATGACAGTGGACTTAAAGGTGGAGGAAACTGAAAATCATGAATTTCTAGCTCTGATAGTTACGCGTGATCAAGATTTTATTTGTCACATATGCATACAAGTACACCTCATGAAATGTTGTTGTGTAAAACTCCAGTTCACAATGCAAGTACAAGAAATTATCAATGTTAAACTGTAAACAAAAAAACTCTACAAAAAATATGCTAAATATACAAAATAGTAAATATGAACATTAAAAGTGCAAATAATGTGATAATAGTATTTAAATGGCAGTAGTGTAAGGCATATTATGATATATATACAGGTGAATATCCTGTCCTTCAGGAATGTGTTTTTCATTGTTCAAGGCTCTCATCATTTGTGCAAATACACTCTTCCTCAGTTTATGATTTGTTGC
Source organism: Centropyge bicolor (assembly GCA_037975185.1). NCBI lineage: Eukaryota > Metazoa > Chordata > Actinopteri > Pomacanthidae > Centropyge > Centropyge bicolor. The sequence goes on from JBBMOC010000070.1 coordinate 1,818,654, forward strand.
TATACAAAGGCACTTCATAGTAGTCGTAGCCACATGAGTAGTCCATTGCTGACTTGTTATCCTCCTAGCTGGTGATCTGGTTGTTGGGAGCTCATCTTTGACAAACATACAGTGTATGGCTGTGACTCTTTGAGTAGCAGTATTGATCAGTCCACCACTGTGGTCCAGACTGAAACATCTCAGGAACTAGTTCATGGATGGCCATGGAATTTGTAATTCATGGTCCCCAGAGAATGATTCCTGCTGACATTGGCACTGACCCCTTAACCTTTCTTCTAGCACCACCATAAAATTAACATATTTTGCTCTTGAAATCTCATAAAGATGAATTGCTGTGAAATTTGCTGCAGCACACAAGGTCCCTAAAGGATAAATTCTACTCATTACATGTCTTCATTATTATAGATATAGAAGAAACACAGTCCTTTATGAGGTTTCTGTAATTTGTGTGTCTATTTTACACAGAGCTGGCCAATAAGGAGCAAGAAGAACAAGAGGAAGTGGAGTCTAATGTTAACCCAGACATTCAATCACAGGTTGACCAATCACAGAAGTCAAATGGCTCCCCGTCTCATGAAACGCATGATGACAAGTCTCAAGACCGCTTGCTTGCAGATCACCTAACTTGGAACGGTACAAACATGGCAACATATGCAAATATATCTTCAACTTTAACTATCTGTGAGCTGACCTGTTGCTGTGGTAACTTTTTCAGGGACGGGGCCAGGGGTGGAGATAGAGGAGGACGATGATGAAGTGCCTGAAAATGCCTGAAGACACTCTATGGCAAATTCACGACTGTATCTGATGATGGCAGATCATTGTGGCAACAGATGTTGCAGTGCAGTGGCATCGAGAGTTCAGGCCTTTCTGTTTAAACACAGCAGCTGACTCAGTGTGATTCAGCAGCCCCCAAATGACCACCAGAACTTATGTTTACAACTGACCATGAAAATATCACTTTCAAAAGTGACAACATTCATCAGACAACAGCTTCTTAGCAGCATAATGGTCCATTCACAGTGGTGAAAGTGTTTTGTGAACTTATTAGAGAAATGAATAATGACTGTGAATTATGTGGAAATATCTAAATTTAAATAAAGGCGGAGAAATGAAAACCAAAGAGTGTACAGTGACTGAAAATTTCCTGTCCATTATCTGGAGGAATGAGACATGGAGCTGTTAAGAAGCAGTTGTGCAGGTTTTGTGAAAGAAACTGACCAGAGTGACAGGTGTTGTTACCAATGTCTTATGTTACGAGTGTAAAGAGTGATTTCTGCTCTATTGTCTGCTCTAGGTTCACATTATCAAGCATGTTGTGTTTCTGGCTATGACCCAGTCAGAGCTGTCAAAGAATAGTCAGTAGATCCCTCAACATATAGGGGCTGTTGCTAACCGCACTAACAGCATTGCTTTAGGGATGGCAACATTGGGTTGTTTGTTGGTCTGTCTGCCTATGTGGTGCACGCTGAAATATCTCAACAACTACTGGATGGATTGAGATGAAATTTTGCACTGACATAGGCTACGTGGTTCCCAGAGGATGTATCATACTGGCTTTGGTTAAACCCTAACTTTTTATCTTAGCACGATCATCAGCAGATCAAAATGTTCACCTATCCAGTGAAATATCTCAATATCCATTAAATGCCTTTTTTTAAATTGACATTCATAATTCCCAGACAATGAATCTTTTCATCAACTGCCATCATCAGGTCAAAATTTTAATTTGTCCAATTCTATGGTTTATGACCAAGTCTCTGCAAAACTAATGACAGTCTCATCAGGCTCAGTTGTACCACATACTTTGTGCTAGTCAACAAACTTTAGCATACTAACACGCTAAACTAAGATAGTTAATATGGTAAATATTAACCCTGATAAACATCAGCATGTAAGCTTCACCATTGTGAGTATGTTAGCATGCTGACAATAACATTCACAATGTGTTGAAATATTTGTTTGTATTTAGGCCAAACCCCCTCATAAAGTGTCTGAGCAAAGTTGGTTGATGTGTCCTTGTGAAAAAGGTGATGCTAAGAGCTTGTTGACATACTGACTATTTGCAATGGTAATTAGTGAAGTACTGTAGCTCGACAACTAACCACTAACATGCTAGCTAGATTAGAACATGCTACCACTAATCAGTCACAACAGATTTTCAAAGAAGTGAAATAAAAATACATTTCCAAAGTTGAAATTCTGGGTCTCAATATAAATAAAATCTAAAAATAATAAATAAATCTAAAAAATATATAAATTATAATATTTTTGAGGACTCAACAGGAACTTGAGATGACTAACCCCATACAACTATACTTTATAGTTGCAGCTGGTAGATCTGTAGTAACCAGTAGAGCACTCTCAGTTATCACAGTATGAGGTACGTATTTGGATGTCTATTCAAAAAAACTTTGTGCACGTCTCCAAATTAAGGACACACACTTTTGAGAGATTCAGATCTAAAGGACCTGATTATTTTCAGTGCTGAGCATGTTTTTGCTGAGTGATACTGGAATACTTACCAGTGTAACATTACTCAAATAAGGTCACATTACGGTAGCTAAAGATGCATTAAATGCTGTTTCACCATGTCTTTAAGAGGTGTATTTGTTCCCACCTACCCCTGTCTTATAACCTACCAGACCATGCCTCTTTTGTGGAGAGCAGCAGGGTTGTTCATAAATGTATACCAAACTGATGTAACCTATACCTCCTGTGACATCACTGACTGGGGTGTGGCCAGAAGTCACATGTTCTACAGTTTGAACCCACAGAGGAATTATTCTGTAAATTTCTAACCTTCAAAAGGGTAGTCTATGACACACTGGAGTTTACATGTGACCACTTTAAAGGAATCATTTTTACAACATGGGACGTCTTGTTTTACTTTTAGCCAATGTACCCACAGGTTAGCTTAACATTGTAAACTCCACCATCATTGTACAAATTGGACATGAGTACTCTGATGGAAACAGATTTGCGGGGCCACACGAGTGTGACTGTCAGAAGATCAGACAGCATCTGTTGTTTCTGTACATTATTATAAAACCATTTTACTGTCACTTGTTTTCACTGTGAATAAAGAACAGTGCTGTCCATAATGTCATCATTTTGGCAAGGACAGTGACAGTAACACTAGTTTCTATAGCAACAGCCACTAAGCTGAAGGATGGAGGAAACACGGCAGCCTGAAAATTCTTTAGATCCTCTGAGCACTATGTTTGTTAATGCAATGTATGCTGCAGTCATTGTGTGCTCTTTGGCTCTGTGTGTGTGTGCCTGTATGTGTGAGATTTTGAGTGTGTCTGTGTGTGTGTGTGTGTGCACTGTATACTGTACAACTGTTTCCTGTATTACTGTATTAAACACTGAGAACTCCTGTACCTGAATGTTATCATTTCATTCAAGACTTTATTCAAAAATTTGACAAAGTCAAAAAGTTATTCAAAAATTTGACGAAATGAAAAATATAATTTTCTTTTATATATTTTTTGCACGTGATTGCATATTGTAGATCATACAACCTTCTCTTGCATTTCGCTTCAAATGTGACCGAGTGACTTTGTTTTTAATCATAAATATTATGTTTTTCATCCAATTGCCTCAAGACCTTATGTTATCCTCCACACTAGGCCTCTGAACATTTACAATTGATGATCACCACTTACATTGAATTTTGAGTGATTTATTCAACAGTGTACCTCCTATGATATTTCGGGTCAAAAGTAACCGCCATAAGAAATGAATGGGTGTGGGTATATTATGCTCATCCTGCAGATGGAAAACATCTTCTCTCTCTCTCTCTCTCTCTCTCTCTCTCTCTCTCTCTCTCAACAATTTACTCCAGGTCACGGGAACCTCTCACTGTCTCGGGCTATATGATAGAATGTATCATATCTTCTCACAGGTGCAAGCTCTAAAGAAAAGCTTCTCACCTTCTTTCACTAAATGTCCCTCCCTTTCTGTCTCTCATGCATATATATTTGTGCCTTGCTCTCATTTGACTCATTGACACAATAGGTAGGCTACTGATGAGGTGATTTTCTGTCAGAGAGGTCACAGACTCCAGTCGTCCAATGGCGCCTTCCCTACACACCAGCCTCTGCCAGTCTGGTAAAGAGAGTGCAGAACTCTCCAGACACTCCCCCAACAGCCCCCTGCCAAGGTCAGAAAAGGACGAGGTGCGAGCTCTGTGCTCCTTGAGACAGAAAAACTAGCCAGGCCTGTCAGAAGTGCCATGCCTACATCTGCAAGGAACATTCCACCACAACTGTGCATTGACAACTATGTGTGTGAATACGCACACATATGCACACACACACACATGCATACACAGACACACACAAACCATGTTGATGTTCTGTTGTGGTCTTTTTTTTTAAATATTTATTTTTCAGTAAGTGTTCATTGATGAAAACAGTATAAGTGTCTTCTTTTATATTCATCACAGTGAATGCAGTCAATGCTAAACTTGATGGGTCGGACTATATACTGACCAAACACTGGCTTGCCTGTATCAAATCTATACATCCCATACATCATTGGAACGGGAAGAATCTCAGCTACAACACTAACTAAAGCATTTCCATCTCCAGTAAACACACCCTACATGGCAAGCATTTTTATAGTATACAGTCATGTAGAGCAAACGCTATCTTTGCTTTGACTGTTCAAGTGAGATGTCAACCATCAAAATTGGATAAGGGGTTCCAGAGATATCACTATGCAAAACACACCGGTCACTTTTGGCCCCGAAATGTCATGGAAGGGGGGGTATGACCAAATGCAAGAGGAGGGCTAGACAGTACAGTCAGGAGGTGAAATGGGAACTGACTGGTTCTAAATATATTCTCTTCGTCGCACTTCTCATATCATTTGTATGATGTCTTTCTATGATTATGTCTGTCTTACTATCTCCCTCTCTAACACACATAAACAAGCAATGGTTGCTATGGAGATTTGCATGCTGTGCTCAGGAAGTTGCCATGGTAATGGCAGTTTTTATATGGAACAAAGTGTTTTGTTGGCACAGTGGTCATTCTGCCTCCCTCAGAGGCTCAAAATAATGAAAAAAGTTTTGTTTGTTCTGTTGAATGCAGCACTGGATGATTACTGTCTCCTGAATCATCTCCCGGATCGTAATGACTGAGATCAGGGATAGAGGGATGAGAAAGTGGCTTGTTCCAGAGATAATCAATGGTCGAATTACTGAAAAAGCAGTGACTGTGAGTGCCACACAAAACGCTCTGAAGAATTTAAGGAGGAAAAACAACATTGTGCTGAGTTACAGTGACACTTCATCTGCAAATAGAAATAAATTAATAACTTATTATTATTCAGCCAATCTGTTGTTACCATAAACTTTAACCTCCCCCTAAGAGCTGTCTTAGCATTAAACATCTTTAAAAATATATAAACAAATAATAATAATAAATAAATCTTCCCTCTATGTTTTGATGTACATTAAAAAAGAATCAGGGGCCTGGAGATAAGACATCAACAGATAAAGTCTCTGGATCCATTAAAATTTACCATCCAGGGGGACATAACTTCACATTTTTAGATAATGGCATGAAACTACTTCCTCTCTGCTTGGTGTAACTATTCAAATTTTCAATACTTCATTCTGTTTGTTAAAGCCCAGAGTAACCCAGCTGCTGTTCGTCCTGCAGGAATTTTTTTTTTTTAAAGCCCAAACTAAACTGAAAACTCAAACTAAAAATACAGTCAAGGATGTATTGAAGTCAGTTCCTACAGGGAATATATCACAAAGATTGGGGGAAGTTTGATAAAGTAATCATGATGGATATTGAAATCTTCAGTTCTGTGCTCTCTGGTGATAAAAGCCGGAGATTTTTTAAGCTGGTCTTTAGTGTAAAGCTGATGAAATGGAACTCTAGCGGAAGTTCAGCCAGGAAGACAACAATGCTTCTTGATCAAAATCGAACTCATTTCAAACTATTTCTCATCTCTCCTACTGCGCATGCTCATGCACATTTCCCGCCATCACTGCTTTGGGGCTGTCATTGGTAAACAGCTGTCTCCAGATTGTCCAGATTGGTGAATTCCTCTTGGTATTTGGTTTCTACAGAGACGCGATTTCCTGCCTATTTCCTAAGCAAAGACATGACTCAGACATGTATCTGGCTCTGAGCCAAATACATACAAATACAAATTGCTACATTATGTCATTATGTCACGGAGTCAGGTCCTGCAGCTAGCAAAACAAAAGCCTGGTGTGGCATCTGGGAAAAAAAAACGTGTTATTAGGGTTCTTCAAACACAGTAACACGTTGACAGCAATAAATGATTTATGAAGCTAGCAATGGATTCTCTAACACCCTCAGCACAGCCAGTGCCATCTGGGAGAATTTTGCAACTAACATCATCTGCAATTGAGCAACGCCACAATAAGCAAAGACAGCTATGTGAGACACCTATCAGCATCTCTAATGTACAACCATATGCATTTCAAACATCTCAGAACTCCCCAGGAAGGGTTAATACACTGCCTTGACCAGTCTCCTCTGTGTTACCATTAATGACTGTGTTCAATTTAATGACTGTGTTTCAGTCCTAGCATATTGATTGTTTCAGCACAAACAGTCCCAAAAAAATATACTACAGTTGGTAGCCTTGGTCCTTACCTTTAATGGTGCCACTTTGTCCAGCAAGGTTGAGCATTTCTCATTAAAAGACTGCATTAAAAACTCTACATTATCTGCATTGATTTCACATGAAAACTGTGCTGAGAACTGATCAGCTGTACTCTGTGTGACACTGCAGAAGCACACAGTTGTTGTAGGACACAGAGATTCAACAATTGCAGAGAGGTCAAAGAAAATACACTTATGATCACTGATCAATAGGTCCTCACAACAGAGGTTATCAATATCGAGGCCCAGGAAAAAGACAAGGCCCAAAGTATGGCCACCCAAGTGTGTGGGACCAGAAACATGTTGCCTGAAATGAAAAGATTCAGTGATATTAAGAAATTCAGTAGCAACAGGATTAGCGACATCATTGATGTGCAGGTTAAAATCACCAACTAATAGCAGCTTTTGCAGCTTAATAATAGAGGTCAGAAAGTCAGTAAACTCAGGTAAAAACTGGCCACCTGGACCAGGAAGCCGATAAATTAAAATACCATAAAATGGCTTAAGCCGTCCAACTTTAGTCAACTGCATTTCAAAAGTAGTAAAAAGTCTGTGCGCACCAACTGGCAAGAGAGCCGATTGTTCCAGATCAAAGCCAGACCTCCACCACATCCAGATAGACGTGGATCTCCAATGAATTAGCAATCCAAAGGGCACAGTTGTTTTAAATAGATAGATTTATCAAGCACATTTTGATGGATGAAGCGGATGGATGATGTGTGTTATTTGTATGGGATGTTTTGGGGTTACATGAAATTGAATGCAAAACTCTAACACCATGGTGCCCTGTGCATAACAGGGGATTAGTGATTCAGACTGGGATATTAGTTGGTATGGGACAGTAAGCAGAGTTAGTTATGGGTATTACTGCCAGGGGAAAACAGGGGCAGGGAGCAGGAAAAACACTAGAAAAACTGGAGACACGAAGCACTAGAGGTCAAAGAAACACTGGAGAACAGAGGCAAAGATACCTTTTTGTTTGTCAGCTGGAGGGTTAAGTTTATGGACTGCGGTCAGACACACACAGGAGGGGTTGGTTTGTTGAGGGGGCTGATGGTGCTGAGTACACAGAGAGAGTTGTCCCCCCCCTGACAGGTTTCGATCTTACTCACCTTCCTCATCAGAGAGCTACTCCGAGTACAAACAGACTTCTGTTCTGCTCATGTCAGCAAAGACAAAACAACTGCAGGTAGGTATGATAAATAAATATCAATAGTCATAAACATGGAAAAAAAGAATTGATCCTTTAAGGCGCAGCAATATGCTCCATAAATATGGTAATATTAACATAAAGTATTAACGCCAAAACTATAGTCTGCCTTTTAGATGTTAATATTTCTTGTTAAAAACTGAAATTGAATCCTGGAGGTGGAACAAGAGGAAAAAGTCAGGGAATCCCCAAAATACTTCTGATGGTTTTAGCTGAGGAGTTGGTGATAAATAATTGTGGCTTTGTCACTGCGAGTAAACCCTCTCACACTGTTGAAAGAGTAAGGTCACTAAACATGCCCACTGCAGAGGTGGCTTGTCACACTGTCATTGTAATATCTAACTAGTAACATCACTGGAAAAAGCATTAACATGTTTAAAGAAGTTGATAAAACAGGATATTACCGAAACATATTAAACTCACCTCCAATTTCAAAGAAGACAAGAGTGTAGTGGTTTTCTGTAGAAAAAGAAAAAAGCAAAAGTCCTATTTTTCAGAAGTACATTTTCAGAGACAGAAGAACATGGTTTCATTAAGCGTCTCTGAGATTCTCAGGCTAATTGCTTCATGCAGACATTGACCTTTTTTGGCACTGCTGTCGTTGGCATTTGCCATTGCTGACAGTGCAATGATGAAAATTACTCAAATTAAACTGATCTTCTTTTGAGATGGCAGGGATATCAAAGCTTTCACCACAGTCTCAGTTGAACTTAAATTGGCATTTGGCCACAGTTGTTGTCAGAAGGTTGTAGAAAAATTCAGGTAAAACATTTTGAAGACTTGCTGAACACCAGAAGTCAAAGCCACCAGAAAAATGGCAAGTCTGTCAAGAATCAATTAGTTTTGACTGAGCTGTCCTTGTATTAGAAAGAGATTAGGTTTGGTGCCATTCAGCATGCTCTCTGAATAGAATATCACTGGGCTTTTCTGTGGTGGGGATGAGTCTGTCTGCAGGTGGGGGATTGGTGGTGACCTGGTAAGGACATAACAGCTCGGAGCTTAATGCCTACAAGCCAGTGGAGATGGCGGTGGATTTCAGAATGTGCCCAGCCCATTTGCCCTGTATGACACTCCAGTCAACACTGAAGGAGAATCATAAGCAGGATAGGCTTTATTGGCTGTGTGTGTGTACACAGTGTATGCAGTGTACTGCATGTGGACACAAGGAATTTGACTCTGGTTTTCCATTGTGTTCAGTGTATTAAATGTACTGGCTTCCAGCAGAACTACTGGAATACCAAAGCAGACCAAGGAGTCCTGTCATTGATGGATTTTCCTTCATAGTCACCTTACCTTGACCCTACTGAACACTTATGGGGGCACTGGATAACCAGAAACACTATCTGACCATGCTTGGACAACATGGGTCATAGGGTTTGCACAAACATCTGGAGTCCATGCCAGCTCAAGGTCATGCTGCTTTTAAAGCAAAACAGGGACATACCAAAAACTAGGATTCAACTTTTCAGTTAAAATGTTAAACTAATATTAAAAATGCATTAGTATTACATTTGAAACAAATAAGAAAATAGACAGAATAGAAGTATTTCGACCAGCTGTATCAGACTGTATAAATTTATGGATTTCTGATTTGAAGATAAAAAGTGGCTTGTATGTTTCTGCATGGCCTCTCTGCTTTTCCAGCAACTTTGATTTCCTGATTCATGCTCTGACCATAGACTGTATAAAATATGGACGTAGTGTCCGTGACATCACCCATAGGTTTCTGAAGAGCAAAAACGAAACAAATCGTAGTGCGCAGCCATCTTGGTAGCCTACCTCCGGTTACTCCAAATATGGACAAAGAGGTGGAGCGAGGACAGAGCTGAGGCGGGTCCTATGGGCCGGCTGAATGAACGCTATTGGCTGAAAAAAGCCGCTTTATTCGAAATAATCAAACTAGCTACGGCTAACCAGCTAGGTTAAATGCTAAATATCGTTGCTAGCCGGCTAACCCCACAACAATCTCTTTCCCAAACTCAGTGACTAGAATTAGCCGGGGTGACGTCCTTTAGACCGTCAGTGGCTAGTTGTCAATCAAAGTGGTGCCAATTAGATTGACAGCTATGAATTGTGCATAATGATGTATGCTGTATATTTTAAACGAACGCCTTATAAAAAAAATCGCCCCCCCCAGAGTTGTCATGGAGTAGAAAAACAGCTTATGAGACTAGAGCCATGTTTTGAACCAGGCTGTAAATATGTTTTTTTCTGTCGTAAAATCGGACATCTTAACATGGGGCTCAAATGTAATTGACTCCCTTCTGCAGCCTGCTCTAGCGGTTATTCGAGGAACTGCAGCTTTTTTGCACTTCCGCATTGGCTTCATTTTTCAGCGCCGGAGGTTACCACTTGGCTCTGACACTAAAAAGGACCAAACTTAGAAAAAGCATTATGGAAATGGAAATATGTCATTCAGTGTGCAGGAGCAGCAAGTGAGCCAGAAAAATAAAGACTTTAACCCTAACCATGGTGATTTAGGACAAAAAACAAGGTGGTTATTAATTTTCATTTTTCCATTCTAATCTGTACAATACCTGCGTACAAAGTGAGAACTGCAATATTCATGAGGCTCAAACAGTAATCCACTCATTCATGATACAGCATCATTGGCAAGTAGACTATTTAAAACAATTCTTTTGAAACGAATCATTATGCCAAATTAGCACACTGTTAAATACCCAAATTAACAGTCAAGTAACAGCCTGCACATGCAGGACATGACAATGAAAAGGGAACACGCTGATTGAGTGGCCAGAGTTCCCTCCTTGTACAGATTATCCCTGAATTTTGAAGATGACTCCAGAGCTGTGTGCTGTTCTGTGAGCTCTGTCACCCTGAGGGAGCTCATTAGCAGCACTACAGGCTGGGATTTGAAGCATGTCAGCTCATGCTCTGCTGTAATTAATTTCACTCCTTTTGGCTCTTTTTTCTCTCTTCCATTAATCTGTGTATTTAATTAATGCTTGGTTGTTTTAGTGACAGAGAGAAAAAGAGGCAAAAAAAGAACAGAGAGGAATGGGAAGAGAGAGTGAGGAAGAAAAAAATGGCCTCAAGGGTTAGAGTTGATTTTATGCAGATATCCTTCTAAATATAAAAGCAAAGAAGCAGGTCTTTCTCTGTCCACTCGAACTGAAACACTGTGGACTCTCATTTTTACTCAAATTAAGTTCTAGTGTCCCTGGAGTTAATGACCGAAGACCAATTTCTTTATTTTTATTCCAACCGGACACTAATAAGCATAGGTGAATTACGAATTGTGAAAATATATTAGTTCTCCTAATCCATTATTAATATATTCTAGCTCTGAAAAAAAGGAACAAATCAAACACTTGACATGTTGGTCCAAGGTCTGAGCCTGGTCCATAGTGACACCTCCATTTGGAACTGTTTTGTCAGCATCAAGCTGTAGGAAATCTGCCATCCAGGTTTATTTTATAGCATGAAGGCCCAATATGTGATACAGGTGGTGTTCTTCCTACTTGGCATCTCTGCCTGTCACACCTCCTCCGGTGCACCTTGAAGCCAAATGCAGGGTCATCAGCTGGAGCCACTGTTCATAGATATTTCACCTCCCTGTGGAGGGATGGTGGCTGCATGGGGGACGTCGCCCTGCCACCCCTTGCAACTGACCTCATTGGGGTGTTGAGCCCCATAACCTGTCTCTCCTCTGTAGCCACAGCCAATGACTTGCCTTCTCTGCCTTCTCAGCCAGTTCCCTGATTGCCTTCTACAGGCTCACCCCAGACTTTCCAAACTCATGCAGAAGCTGGATTGCTGATCTTCCCTCAAAGCCCCTGCATCTTACTTCCACTGGGTGAATGGTGGCGTTCCAGCCTGCCTCTTTACGCTTCGCTGCCAAGTCAATGTGCCGCTTGAACTCATAAGCTTGCTTGATTATGAGGACCTTCTTAGCAGCTTTAGACCATATCATCTTAGTGATGTCTGTCTGATCCCAGTTGGGAAAACCAGCTGCTGACATGGCTCAGTAGAGTTATGGCTCTATCAGCCTGGCTACAGGGCTGACAAGATGCTGCTCTAGCAATGAGGGGGGGCTGCCTAAATGTTTTAAGACTATCTTGCCAAATGTCACATCAAGAAGACTGTGTTATGTTTGAGTCAGTCATGTCGTGTGTTTATGTTGTCTCGTGACTTCCTGTTTTATTTTGAAATCTAACTTTCCCTCTCGTTTCAGGTAACTTGCCCTTCCTTGTGTTTCCCGCCAGTGTGATTGTCTGCCACGCCCTGATTGTTTCCACCTGTTCCCCATTACCTCGTGTATATAAAGTCTGCGTCTCCCTTTGTCCTGTGCCAGTTTCTTGTCTTGTCTGTACAGTCAACTGTGCCATCTCATGCCAAGTTTTCGCCTTCGCCTTCGCCTTCGCCTTCGTCAAGTTTCAGGTTATTTTGTTACTTTGTCTTGTTTCTGCCATTTTGGCTTTTTGCCTCTTTGGAGTGATTTTTGGTTCATACTTTAGTCAAGCCTTTGCTGCCTTGTTAAGCTACCTCTCAAGAGTGATTTTCAGTTGCTACTTTGTTTCTTCATCTGTGTCTGTATTTTTCCTCGTAAGAGTGATTTTGTTTTACTACTTTGCATTAAGGACTTTTTAATTGCACTTCCTGCCTCTGTGTCGTGCGTTTGGGCTCAGTCCACAGACCAGCCTTGTTTTTATAATGTTTGCTTTAATTTGCTGGTGTGGGGGTATAACCATTTGTTTTGATATCTTCTTTTCAAGAAGGGACATTGTTATTTGCAGTCAGTCTGCAGCACTGTCAACAAGATTATCTATTTGGGATGGACTAAAGTTAGCACAGTTAAATGGAGACATGCAATTGAATTAAATGCAGACAGAATCATATATACCAGAAAAAGGTCATGGGTTTGACTGTGAGTGAAAACTGTGAGTGGTTCTGATAGAAGCCAATTCAATCTAATAATGACATAAATGCAGCACTAAGGCTTTTTATCAGCGTCAACACGAATATGAGAATCACCTACAATAATTACTTTCTGTTTTAAGACTAAACTTGATCATAACTCTGAGAATTCAGATCAAAATTCTGAATATGGACCAGGAGACTGGTGCCTTGAGGAATGTGAGTATTAACATGACAGGAGTGAGTGGATTTGTAAGACTGCAGCTCTGCTTCCTGGTCTCAACTCTGCATTGTCACAGTCAGGTTTCTAGATATGAAAGCCTCTCCAAAGAAAACTCATATTATTTCCTGGACACCACCTCTACAGCCAACGGTTGAATGATGACATGTGGTTAGACATGCCATCACTGGTCAAAGTGGCGGGGGCCCAGAGAAAATTACGAAGTTCCTGCAACCAGACATCAGGAGTAGACTGGGTAGTGAAATAGTCTTAGGCCCAAGTTTAAGGTCACTGCACATAATTCACTCTGCACGTGTCCTTTGCTGATGCTGATAAGTGTATTTTTGTCATAGTAATTCATGCTTCAGTAATAAAAGTAAAAGCAAAAAACAAAAACGCTGCAAACTTCATGTGAGCTACTGGCTGCTGCACCTGCATGCTCCACCGTCACCATGGTCCAACAGTGGGGTTAGAGGAAGTTTTCATATGGTTGAACATGTTGGTAAGATCTTGCAGTGTCATTATGGGATGAGAAAGAGGGGGGGGGAGGGGGGAGTGAGGTGAAGTTCTTTGATAGGATATTATTCACTCGTAATAAGAATGAAAGAAATTCGTTACAAATATCAGAATGGCAGGTGATGCAGGAGTAACAACATTACTAATTGAGTCAAATAAAATTTTGAAATTG